>VDFB02294067.1:0-14430 GCA_007258455.2 Sequoia sempervirens
TTTGAACCAAAGGCTGCCAAGCTTTCACAATGTTTTAGCTTTCACAATGTTTTAGGGTAACAGACGAGGCCAAATGAATTAAACCTTCTACTCTTCAGGTGCTTCCAGACCTAGGCGGGTGTACCTATATGAGTGAGGTAGACTTGACTTGTGCTTATCTCTCTTGAAATGTTTTTCCTACAACGGAAGATGGGAGTGGACAAATAAAACTGGAATTTGGTATAAATTATATAACAACATTAAAATTAAAACCTAATATGTTCAATTAACAGATGTAAAAAATGAATGAAACTAAATGATAAAAATGTAGAGACTAGTGTCTTATTGGGTATGCGGAGTCAAATGAAATCTTAAATGAATAAATATTTTTTGGCAAAAACTCAAATTGTTTGGCATATGTTTTAGTTTATAACTTGTATAAATATGCAAGACTATGACTACCAAGTTCTTCTTAATGATCCAAATGAATCTCCCTGATTATTGTTATCCATTAAAAGGATTTTATCTTTTCTTGAAAGACCCGATCAATCAACCACATAGATACAACAAATGTGCACTCATAAACTGAATATAAACTTGTTACATCAATTTAAATAACTAGAAAGCATCAATCTTGGAGACAACTTTAGTAATACTTTCAATGAGCACAACAGACAATTGACACTAGAAAAATTTTATCACATCAGAAATTCAATTGAAATATCCATTATTTTTCAATCATGCGTCATAGTCTCAAAAAATTATGTATCCTATTGTATTTTTTTTACTCTATCTCTGCTCTTCACTGCTATCAAAAATGGGTTTTATATATCGGCCACATGAAAAGTCACATCCATTCACATTCACATCTGAACAGTTATTTAATTTGAGCCTTTACAACTGTTCATCAGACTCTCGTGAAGACATTACATAGTCTTACTGATGTTTAATGTCTCACCGATGGTTATTCCTTCAATCGCAAGTATATCACTGAAAATATCATTGATGAAAACAATCCTTGTGACTTATGGAGTCAACAGGATGTCCCACAGCCCACTTCATGTTTTACCGAAACATCTCCTTAAGTTTGAATCTTGTCGTTGTGACATAGGAGTCGGTAAGACTTCATGACTTCATCCCGATGGCAATGACGGGACCCATCTTCAACAGTATTAGTGAGACCAAACAAATGCTACATGAAATTTCACCAATGGCTTAAGTCTGGCCGATGTAACCCTTTGTATCTCGATCGATAAGACTCTTATGTGTTCGATATGACTCTCCTCCATAATTATTGTCTTGGCGATAAGTTCACTTTGCTTTTTGATCGGTATGACTCACTATGACATATAGCGATAACCACTATCTTGTCGATAGATATCCCTTTATCTTATGTTTCACTATGACTTTTGGAGTTGGGGAGAGGTTTCATAGAATACTTTGTGTCTTACTAAGATACACCCAATGGTATGTTTTCCAGTCAATGAAACATATTTACTCTCTCGCCAATGAAACACTTCGGTGAGACATATGAGTCAGAAAGACTACATAACCTTATCCCGAGAGTCATTTCATATAATCCCCTTATGCTTTGTCGGCGAGACCAAGTGCATTCGCTGAGACTTTATTCTGATAACCTTTAGTATGGCCGATACGTCGTTTTGTGAGCTAGTGAGTGAGACATAATACATTTGGCAAGACCTCACTCCGAAGACTTTTGGTTTGGCTGAAACATTTGCTCGGGCACTGATCGGTAAGACAATATGATTTCGCTATGAATCATCTTGATGAAATATTTCTCATTGATATGTCATTCTGTCACCTAAACAATGAATTGTGTCCTGCCGATGGGTGTTTTCATATGAATTTTGATCAGTGTGACATCTCTGAAGTCTTTCCGATAGACCTACAACAGATGTATATTAGCAAAAAAAACATTATGGATTAGGGAGACCCTCACCATCTCTTGTCAATATGGATTATATAGTGAAATATTCATGACTCGATGGATTCTACGAGACCACATGCAAAAATATGGGAAAAATGTTTTGAAGAGAGGATTTTTGTCTATGGTAAGGACTCATTTAGAAACTCATGGGTATGAACAACTTGTAAAAATTATTAGAATTTTATAGTTCCAACACTCCCACCTTCTCCTACCATCTCCCACTCTCTCTCACCTTCTCCCACCCTCTCCAACATTATCCCACTCTCTCCCACACTCTCCCACCCTCTCCCACTCTCTCGCACCCTCTCCCACTCTCTCGCACCCTCTTACACTCTCTCCCACTCTCTACCACCCTCTCCCACTCTCTTGTACCCTCTCCAACTCTCTCCCACCCTCTTCCACTCTCCCCTCCTGTCCCACCCTTTCCCACCCCTCTCCCACACTCTCCCTCCCTCCCACCATCTCCCACCCTCTCTCACTCTCAGCTCTCTCCACCCTCTCCACACTCCTCGACTCTCTTCCCTCTTTCCCCCTCCTCCCACTCTCCCACCCTCTACCTCTACCACCCTCTCCCACCCTCCCACCCTCCTACCCACTCTCTTGGGCTCTCTGAGATCTCCCACACCCTCTTTTCCATGGCCATCTCTCTATTTATTCATAACATGCTCACATTCTAATAAGGTTAGTTTTTTAAAATTATAGTGTACACCCTCCAACCCACTCCCACCCTCTCTCCTACCCTCTCCCACTCTCTCTCACCCTCTGTATCCCTCTCACTCCTCTCCCACTGCTTTGGACCACCTTCTCCCACCCTCTTCCCCCCTCTCTCCCACCTTCTCTCACTCTCTGCCACCTTCTCCCAATCTCTCCTACCCTCTCCCACCCTCTCCCACCCTCTCACACCCTCTCCCACCTTCACCTACCCTCTCTCCCACCTTCTCCTACCATCTCCAACTCTCTCCCACTCTCTTCCACTCTCTCCTCCCTCCCTTCCACCCTATCTCCCACTCTCCCACACTCTCTCCCACTCTCTACCACTCTCTCCCACTCTCTCCCACTCTCCCACCCTTCCACACTCTCTCCCACTCCAAACCTCTCTCCCACTCCCACCCATAAGCATAAATACATACATATAAGCATACATACATGCATGCATACATACATACATACATGACACACCAGCATACATATACATACAAACATATGAACAAACATTAAAAAAACTAGCATTTAACAAAAGGAATAAATAACGCGAGCACATTATTTGTTGCTAGAAATGTTCCATGGAGAAGGAAAAAGTGAAAACTAATAAATAATGCGAGCGCGTTATAGCGCACTCGTGTTATAGCGCACTCGCGTTATAGCATGATTGCGTTATATTTTTCTTTGGGAATCCCTGAGCCTTAGCTTTGGTATTTTCCTTGGAATACCAATCCAAAGGTTTGGAGGGCATTCCCAATGACCAGAGACATGTTTTTTGCAAATTCTACAATTTTTCACATAATCAGGTTCGTGATCACCGTCAAGATTGCATTTGGTTCAATATCAACAAAATCAAACACATGGGTAATGCTAAGTTCTCTCTGAGCTTTCCAATGATTTTTTTTTTTTCACTTTTTGACAATGTTAGGGCTTTCATCCATAATTTATTTTGTTTGTATGTCTGTTTTTTATCAAAAAAGTAGTGTTTGGTTTTTTTTTCGTTATAAATTAAGTGTTTATTGAAATTTCAAATAAATTACATTTTTAGAAACTAGACTCCATTCTACAAATTTTAAAAAATAATTTTTTTTAAAATTCTATTACTTTCCAAAATTTGTAGGGGGAGCATGGCCAAATTTTTTCTTGTTACAAAGTGCCCACTTAGAAAATTAGTAAAAAATAAAATATTATTTTAAAAATTATCAGAAAAATTGTGCATCAACTAGATATTTTTAGCTAACTTCTGACCATAGTGATTTTAAAAATACTAAAAAAAAGTTCACCATGCTCAGGTTGTACAAGAGTTGCTATGTTATGTTTTTTTGACAAAAACAACACCAATTTGTGTACATCCCTCCATTGAACCCCCTAATCTTAACCATTTTAAAAATAAATTAGAAGTTTAGAAAGTAGACTCAGAGCACTTCGATCCTTGTTTTTGTTCCATCTCAAAATTTTGAGTGTAACTATCCTCAATTTCACATTCAAGGTCAACATTTCCTAATTTAAAAAAAAAAAGTGGCCACTTAAGCCCCCTTTTTGGGAACCATCTTGGTGCACTTACCCAAAAGCTACCTTATCTTTCATGAAGTTAGAAATTTTTTGTTATATAGCATGCCCCTTGAAAATTGGAGATAGGCATTGCAAAAAGAAGGTAAACACTAATGAAAATGGTCAGTGGTATTGTGGAAGATGTGAAAAAACTTTCCCTGAATGTGATTATAAATATATACTTCAATGCAAAGTGCAAGACCATACTTCATTCACTTGGATTACAACTTTTGAAGAAGTGGCAGAAGAAATTATGGGTGTAACAACAAAAGAATTGAACATTTTGAAGCATGAAAAATAAGATGATAAGTTTTCACACATTATACAAAAGGTCCTTTTTAACAGATACATATTTAAACTTCAAGTGAAAAAAGAGACTTATATACTTGAAAAAAGGATTAAATGCACAACAATAAAAACAAAAAAGGTTGATTATTCATTTGAGAGCAAAGCTTTATTAGACTCAATTGCAAAGCTATAGGTTTCATAACATTCAAATGCTTGAATGTATATAATGTTAACAATGTATTCAAACATTTGAAAAAAAAAATGGTGGATATATCTAAGTTAGTTAATACCATTTTGTCATGATATACTTCTTTGATGCTGCCAATACTAAATCTAATGATTGATGAACATTTCTGATTTTAAATTTATTGTTCTTGGTTGATTGTTGTTATAGACAAGTTGGTATGATTTCAAATTTCAATGTGTACCCTTATATATGGGAATTGAGATAAACAATGACACAAACAATAATGAAATCAAATTGATTGCTTTCCAAATTCATATTCATGAAAATGTAAGTATTTTTTCAAGTCAATAGGCATTTTGATAAAGACAACTCTCGGCATGTTTTACATATATTATTAATTAATATAGGTATGCTAGTTAATTAAATTATTAACTGTATTTTATTTGTATTATATATTGAATTGTTAAAAGATGTAAAAATCTTAATAATAAATATATAGGAAAATGGTTAAAAAATTACATATTTTTCAAAAAATAAATTATAGTATGTAATTTAAAATACAAATTATATAATTCTTATAATATTTATATTATTATTTATTGAATATTTTATAGAATTTAAACTAAAAAATTACCCTCCCCCTCTCGCTCTCCCTCTCTCCCCCTCTCTACATATATCTCCCTCTTCCCCATCTTCTATCTCTCCCTCCTCTACATATCTGTCTCCCTTTCTCCCTCCTCTCTCTATCTCTCCCCATCTCTCCTTGATCTCTTTCTCCCTCCCTATAACCCTATCTATCTTCATATCTCAACCTATTTGTCCCTTTATCTTCCCATATATCTCTTTATCTATGTCTTTCTCTTCCCATTTATCTATCTCCCCCTCTCTCTTTCTCTCTCTTTATCTCCCCCTATTTCTATCTCCCTCTCCATCTCTATTTGTCTTTCTCTACTTATCTCTCTCTCTCTCTCTCTTTCCCCTCTCTCTATATCTCCTTATATCTCTATCTTGCCATCTCTTTCTCTCTCTCTCTCTCTCTCTATATATAAATATATCTCCTTATCCCTCTATATATTTATTTCTCCCTCTATCTCTCTCTATATCACTATCTATTTTTATCCCTTTTCCTCTCTCATTCTATATTCATCTCTACCTCTATCTATAGGGAGAGATACAAAGGTGAAGCATTGGACCTTCCCAAAGATCCACCAATCTCAACACTACTCCCAACTATTTTGAGAATTTAAGTACATATTGTATGCTAGATTAGGAGGCATGTGTCAAAGCTCATATTTATTGATGAAAAATAGGTCCAAATTCACAAATTTGACGTAGAGTTAGTTATAGTTTTGTACAAAATTTCAAGTGCCACATAGAGCAAAGATATTCCAGTTTTTTATATCATGTCATCAAATTTGGCATTTCATCAAGATTTGTATCTTCATCAACATTAACAAAAGCAAAGGTATGTACTTGAATCCCTTGCATTTAAATTTTTCTATATATATAAATATTTTAATATTTTCCCTCAAATCCATAATATATATATTAGTGTGTATTTATTTATTGCAATAAAGAATTAACCTAAGTAACACATTAAGCATTCTAAGGATTTGTGCTTGGAAAAAATGCATAACAATTTTTTTTGTTGGATGTCATGTTGTATAGTTTAGAAAAGCTCAAAATATGAATAGGATTTTAAGGCCATATATTATGGTAGCTTACAATGGAAAAGAAGGAAGGAAATATATTATCAATTTTAATCTACAAGTTAATACCATATGAAAAACCACATGTAGTATTATCTAAAATTAATTTTTGACATATTAATTTTATAAAATACACTTACCATTCAATTAACTTCTCCCAAGAAAGAAACCCTAAGTGAACATTAATTGAACCCTAATTGTAGATTCATAATTCTAATCATAACCCTAAGCGAACACTAATCCTAATCAAACCCTAACCCTAGCCTTAAATTTATCATATAATCTAATTATCTCTCTTATCTAAATTTGGGTTGAATTATTTTTCCTTTATTTTTAATTGCATATATTTTTTGTTTATTAGATCTTATTTAATGAATATATGCAAATATAATTTTACTTCTACATTCATTCTATGCCCATTTTTTCATGATATTTTAACATTCATTTTCTGGAATATTAGATCAATCTCACACATATAAATATGAAACCTCAACATTTTAAAATTGAATTCTACCCAAAATATAGACACACAATTGAACAAATTCTCAAAGAGGAGACTGGCTTAACATTATACTTCATTCAAAATTCACTCAAATCCACATAAGGAGAGAAAATATAATAGGAATTATACATTTATTCATGTATAAGTCATATCTGCATACAATTTAAGATAATTTGCATATATTCATCCAAAACTCAAAATAGGCTATCATTTCTATTCTGTTTTTCTTGGGAGTTTGTGACCAGTGGAACCACAACTATCACTTCCTCATTAGAGGACATATATCTTTCTATCCATATATTCAACTCAAAACCTAGCTAGAGCTTTCATCAGTTCTCTCCCTACAAATGAGCCTTGAATTCCCTTTTATATGACAAGGGAGCAACAAGCTTCAGGCTCAAATGTAATTTCACCACAAATTTTCATTTGAACAAACTCTCCATTGCATTTTACTTTCATTACAAAACTTCCCACATGTTGAATCTACAAAACATATATAGTGCATGAACTAGGGAAAGGTAAAAGAAAAGGGAACACAAATTGTCATCACAATCCCCTTTGTATCCATGCAAAAAACTAGGCAACCAAATTGCCACTAAGGCACCACAACAACTTCTTATTTACCCACCACCATGCCCTTACCAGCACTTAGACCCCAATATACACGCTTGTTTCTAGTTGTTGCCCAATACGGTAGACCCTTGACTTCCTCTTCTTTCTTTTCCTTGTCCAATATAGTTCTAGTCTATTTGCTTGGGGTTTTAATAACCAATGGCACTACAGATATCAATTCCTCATTAGAGGACAAATATTTCTACTCATATATTCAACTCAAAACCTAGCTAGAGCTTTCATCAGTTCTCTGCCTACAAATAAGCCTTGAATTCCCTTTTATATGACAAGGGAGCAACAAGCTTCGGGCTCAAATGTAATTTCACCACAAATTTTCATTTGAACAAAATATCCATTGCATTTGACTTTCATTTCAAAACTTCCCACATGTTGAATCTGCAAAACATAGTGGCGCACAAACTAGGGAAATATAAAAGAAAAGGGAACACAAATTGTCATCAAAATCCCCTTGTCACTATCCACGCAAAAAAAATAGGCAACCAAATTGCCACAAACGCATCACAACAACTTCTTATTTACCCACCACCCTGCCCTTACCAACACTCAGACCCTGGTATACACACTCGCTTGTAGTTGTTGCCCAATACGATAGATTCTTAGCCTCCTCTTCTTTCTTGTCCTTGTCTAATATGGTTCTAGTCCGTCTACTTGGGGTTTTAATAGCCAATGGTACCACAGATATCACTTCCTCATCAAAGGGTAGACTGTGATTGAAGCGAGGTAAATACCGATAGTAGTCAGAGTCAGTCTCAGTTACTTCATCAGAAGTGTTGCTCGTAAGGTCAATGGGCAAGTGTTGGCATCCAGATGAGCTATGCCCATACCTTATTTTCCTACTGACACTAGTAATAGAGCACACTGACTGCTTTCCTTTGTCATCTACTAGTTGAGCAGCAATGTCCTAGAATTGTAACCTTCTACTACATCTAGTGGGAACAAGCCTAGGCTTGTCAACCAAAGAACCTTCCTGAATAGCAAGACTGAACTTTTCTGAGCTCAAACGAATAGACCTCCTTACTAACTTACTCATTTTCTCTTCCCAGACAAGCACTCAAACTTGATTAGACTTAGCCCACAAAGTGCTCTAATTGCTACAAGAATGAAACTATTAGCAGTTAATTCCTCTTGTATTTATTGTGCGAGGTAATGGAAACCTTCATTGATCAATGCTTAGTAAAAATGCATGTTCAAACATGGCAATTTGGTGGCGTATGTACTGTCACCGTTTAACTAGAGTTGCATGAGAATCCAAAGATCAACCTTCATGATTGCCAACAACATCTTCACACAGATTGAGATCGATGTGACTACACAAGCAAGGAATAATTCATTAATTCTTCACCAGTTGTACGATAAAACAACCACCATGTGCCATTTTCCAACTTTGAATACTGCCCGTTGATCTCCTGAAGAGTTGGAAGATCAAATTGTTTATCTTGGGCTAACTCAATTTGACATCCAACGAAGCATCATTCACCTTCCTCATGACCAATAACATTAATCCATCTTGGAAACCAACTATCATGTCAGTAGATCCTATGCACTTTGCAAAATGAACAGTTGGAGCTATGCATTGCAATCTCATTGACCTTGTGGCTTTTAACCAATCTTCATCTTCCTCTTGTGAGCTAACAGGGAACAACAAAGATTTACATTAGCTTTTGATCTTGGTTTTTGATCTAAAACCACAGGTTATGATATCAATTGTAGAGATTGGGCCCCACATTCCATACATGACACATATCTTCCTTTTGTTGACCTCACGCCAACTAACAGGGTGACACCTTAGGTTTGCAAGTTGGTGGGGTATGATCGAGATCTTCTCCCATATCTTCGAATTTGGAAAACCTACACATTGCATAGTTAGTATTTAATGAAAGGCTTTGGCTAAGCCGTCAGCAACATGACCACTGGAGTTAATGGCTTAGACTTACATCACCAGATTAAAATTAAAACCCAACTTTGATTGTGATACTTTATTTCCTAAGTCTCGATTGGCCCCGTTAAATTCTTATCCCAACTCTAACAAAGAACAAATGATTAAGCTAAGGATTGTATTTGTTGTTATAACTTTAGTTCTAGAGAATTCTTAATTACCAATTGTTATTTGTGCATTTGTATATGAATCCAATTGAATGCCTTTCCATATCATTATGGAAAATTTTTATTATTGCAACCCTAACTCTAACACTAATTAAACCTTGACCCTAACCTAATTGAACTCGTATTATAACACTAACTCTAACACTAATTGAACTATAATCATAACCCTAGGTATTATTGAAACCTAACCCTAATTGTATCAAAACCCTAGATAACTCTAATTGAACCCTAACCCTAAAATAGACAATAACCCTTACCTAAATTGAACCCTAACTCCAATCCTAGCTCTAATTTAAGACTAACCTTAACCCTAACCTTAATTAAACCCTTATTGAATTATAACCCTAATTGATCCCTAACCCAAATTGAATACTAATTGAACCTTAACCCTAAGTGAATAGCAACCTTAATTAAACTCCAACCATAATCCTATTTAAATTTTGACCCTAATCATAACCATAATTCAACCCTAACCTTAATTGAACCCTAACCCTAAACATGAGTTCAATTAAGTTTAAGGTTCAAATAGGGTTAGACTTTAATTCAAATTAGGTATAGGATTCAATTAGGATTAGGGTTGGGGTTGGAGGTAGAGATTAAGGTTCTATGATAGAGCTTGGGGTTAGCGTTAGGGTTCAATTGGGGCAAGGGTTAGTATTAGGGTTAAGGTTATGGTTCAATTAGGGTTTCATTAATGTTAGTTTTAGAATCATAGTTATGTTTAGGGTTGGATATAAAATTAGAGTTAGGTTTGAAGTTAATTAGTGTTAGTTTTAGGGTTGGGGTTATGGTTAGACTTATAATTAATGTTAGTATTGGAATTAGAATCTATCACTTTAATAAAAATAAAATTCTACAAATTCATTCATTTTTTTTTTTGAAATTATATAATTTAAAATATTTTCAAATTTACATATGTTGATATATGAGAGATAAAGAAAATCTAAACTCTATACCATTTATAATTAAATTTAAATTATATTTTATTAAATTGTTAAAAAATTTAAGTTGCTTATAAATAATTTTGTGTTCTTATAATTAACTTGACATTGTGTATAAAAGGTTTAAGTTATGAATGCTATAATATACAAAATAAATTTGTTTTCAATGTTTATTTGTTAGTTTAAAAGGTTCAATTAGGGTTAGAATTTAATTAAAATTAGGTATAGGGTTGAATTATGATTAGGGTTGGGGTAAAGATTAAGGTTCTATAATAAAGCTTGGGGTTAGTGTTATGGTTCAATTGGGGCAGGGCTTAGTATTAGGGTTAGGGTTATGGATCAATTACGATTTTATTAATGTTAGTTTTAGAATCATAGTTATGTTTAGGGTTGGATATAAAATTAGAGTTTGGTTTGAAGTTAATTAATGTTAGTTTTAGGGTTGAGGTTATGGTTAGACTTATAATTAGTGTTAGTATTGGGGTTAAATTCTATCACTTTAATAGAAATAATCTTCTATAAATTCATTCATTTTGTTTTGAAATTATATAATTTAAAATATTTTTAAATTTACCTATGTTGATATATGAGAGATATAACAAATCTAAACTCTATTATATGTTGTTAAAAAATTTAAGTTGCTTATAAATAATTTTATGTATTTTTATAATTAACTTGACATTGTGTATAAAAAGGTTTAAGTTATGAATGTTATAATATAAAAAATAAATGTGTTTTCAATGTTTATTTGTCAGTTTAAAAGGTGTGCCAATAATGTTGCAATCACTAATGACTAATTTTTTCTTGATGGTTAAAATAGATTGGTAAGTAAATTTATCTATAATAAGTAAATTTATCATTGATTTTTTCTTGATAAGTAAATCAATATTTCATAAATTTATCTACAATTCTTATTAATTTTTTCTTAATTATATTAAATTATATTTTATTAAATTGTTAAAAAATGTAAGTTGCTTATAAATAATTTTATGTGTTTTTTTATAATTAACTTGATATTGTGTATAAAAGGTTCAAGTTATGAATGTTATAATATAAAAAAATAAATTTGTTTTCAATGTTTATTTGTTAGTTTGATATGAGAATAATGTTGCATAGTAATGATTAAATTTTTCTTGATTGGTTAAGTGATATTGTGCAATTGTTGTTGATTTGTCTTATGAATGCTATATATTATAAAAAAGTATTTCTAATTTATTTTTAATGCGTATTTATATTTTATAAACAAACATCAAAATAAAAATACTGATTTAGCAAAAAATACAACTTAATGAGAGTGAACATACATTTTGATTAAAGTAAAATTATAAAATAGATTGGGTTATTTTTATTTTTCTTCCTATAAATATAATTTTTTAATTTATTACGTGCGTAATACCCTTCTCCTTTTTAATGGTTTTATTTTGCAGGGTTACAGTTTAGTGTTGTCATTGAATCTAACAACATGGGAAAATATCCAATGGTGCCATATCCGTGGTCAGGAGTGAAGGATCCACAATCATGTGAACTGCAGTAATCTCATCCAGGGGATCAAATTTGTGCTATTTCTGACCAACTGCCATTTGATCTGAGTCATTCCCTACCATCCTGTGATGGTGCTTGGGTTGATGGTGAAATCACAGGCGGGCACCATGTGTCTCATCCGATGAAGCCTAAAGAGTAAAGGAAGCACTAGCCGGCTTTAAATGTATTAAGGGGTGGATTACTAAAGTGTTCTCGAGACGCACATGTTCTAAATCAACGAATATGTTATAATCTCACTAGAAAATCTTCTCAAAGGTTAGCGACGGACTGGTGATTATGTTAAAGGAATGAGATCATTGATGCCAGGGGATCAATGGATTGCACATCATCGTCGAAGTTTAGGGATTGAGACTATAAAGTCAGACAGCCATGGGACTTCCTTCATAGTGTATGGTAAGGTGGGCCCCTTATCGCTGTGTTGGAAATTGTGTCAGCTTGTTTTGAAGGTGGTCGTCGATGATTTTATTTTGTAGAGGGTTGAATTAGCACTGTCGTTGATCTATTTCCTGTAGATCAACAGTGTCCACCATCCCGCGATCAGGAATTATGGGATCACAATATCACGGGCACTTGCCACGTGTCTCATCCGATGAGGTCTAAAGAGCGAAGGAAGCATTAGTTGGTTCTAAATGTGTTAAGGGGCGGATTACTAAAGTGCTTATGAGATGCACATGCTTTATTTCAATGCAGATATTATAATTTTGAAGGAAAAGCTGCTTGACAGTTAACAGAAAGGACGACAACCATTTTTGAAGGAGCAGGATCTTTGATGAGAAGGATCAACGGTTGCCCGCCATCTTGCAATGGTAAATCGAGGGATTGTGGTATCACAGGCAACTGCCACGTGGTTTTCATTTTTGGCGTATGGCATGGTGGGCCCCTTATTTCTGTGTTGGTGATTATGTCAGCCTATTTTGAAGGTGGTTGTCGATGATTTGATCAAATTGGACGATCAACGGTTCAAATTTAAATCTGTATCAAATGTGGTTGGAGCCGTTTGTGTAGCCCGCGAATGAGCTTTAATGGCGGATGAGACATTTACTGGCGAGATTTGATCAACATAAAATCAATTTTCCTGCCTCATTTGTATCACAAAGCATCCAATTATTTCATGAAAACAGTTTTAGAGCCGAAGGTGAAATTGCGAGCCGCTACAGCCAGAATTTGGAGTATATGCGAAAAGAGTCGTAAGTTTATTTTTCTATGCTTCCCAGTCATTCTACACCTAAATTTGGGAAAGGGGTTTGCTATGCTTGTCATTGAGCTTATTGAAATCTCTTGTTAAGGCTATAGTTTAATCATAAATTGTGAGGAATTGTAGTTTTTTACTCTATAGTTTCCTATCTCTGTTTAGTCCTAGCCAATTGAAGTGTAACATTGTAACGAAGCCCTAGTTTGTCCAAGATGGCACCAACCAAGCAGCACTCGGCCACATTGAATATTTGAAAAGAAACTTGTACGATGATTTCCTGGATCAATTTTCGTTATCAATGAATGATAGAAGGAAAGGTGTAGTGTTGATGCGAGGGAAAATCCTAGGGGAGGGGTTAGTGTGTAATTATTCCAACATTACCAATGCTAGGGTTTCTCTCACCGGCTTAGAAATGTTCAGATTATGGTATGGATAGAGGAATTTGCCTCACCCTTTTTCAAATGGATGGATGTATGACATGGGGAAGCTGGTTGTACCAAATGTATTCCCTGATGTGGACTTACTTAGGGCAGTGGCCACGAGGTATGACCCTATTACACGGGTAATTAGGGATAATGATGGAGGGGTGCTACTAGAAATTAACAAAGAAGATATCCAACAGATTTTTGATTTGAGTGAGCCGAGTGAAGACTTGGTTCTTATCAATCTTGAGGAAATGAAGCAGGAGTATGCAAAGTTGAAATCTCTTTTTAGGGCTAAGTTGCTTCCACCTCATCTAGTCAGGGCAAGAGGCTCACAATTTCATATCAGCCCTAGTGACCAAGAACCTTTTAGATTGAATTGTTTTGCAAAACCTTTCCTGGCCACTTTCTATTCATTATGTCAGATTTTGGGTTTTAGTCTTGGTGCAATAATTCCTATTGCGTACATGTTCATGAGGGTGCAAATACAACACCCTAACTTCTTTGTGACATATGACTTTGCTTCTTTCTTGGCTGAGAGGATATATGAAGGGTTGTCGAAGCTGCAGAAAAATGATACTGGTACTCAATTCTTTTGGTATTCTATGCTGATGCATATGTTTATGTTTAGGAATGCTGATTTCTTTTCTGAGAAGACAAAATTAAGGAAATCAGTTGATGGAGAAAGGTTGTCAGTACAGATATGGGCTGCAAATTTATCTTGTAATAAG
>VDFB02294068.1:0-27919 GCA_007258455.2 Sequoia sempervirens
TCAAATTTAAATCTGTATCAAATGTGGTTGGAGCCGTTTGTGTAGCCCGCGAATGAGCTTTAATGGCGGATGAGACATTTACTGGCGAGATTTGATCAACATAAAATCAATTTTCCTGCCTCATTTGTATCACAAAGCATCCAATTATTTCATGAAAACAGTTTTAGAGCCGAAGGTGAAATTGCGAGCCGCTACAGCCAGAATTTGGAGTATATGCGAAAAGAGTCGTAAGTTTATTTTTCTATGCTTCCCAGTCATTCTATACCTAAATTTGGGAAAGGGGTTTGCTATGCTTGTCATTGAGCTTATTGAAATCTCTTGTTAAGGCTATAGTTTAATCATAAATTGTGAGGAATTGCAGTTTTTTACTCTATAGTTTCCTATCTCTGTTTAGTCCTAGCCAATTGAAGTGTAACATTGTAACGAAGCCCTAGTTTGTCCAAGATGGCACCAACCAAGCAGCACTCGGCCACATTGAATATTTGAAAAGAAACTTGTACGATGATTTCCTGGATCAATTTTCGTTATCAATGAATGATAGAAGGAAAGGTGTAGTGTTGATGCGAGGGAAAATCCTAGGGGAGGGGTTAGTGTGTAATTATTCCAACATTACCAATGCTAGGGTTTCTCTCACCGGCTTAGAAATGTTCAGATTATGGTATGGACAGAGGAATTTGCCTCACCCTTTTTCAAATGGATGGATGTATGACATGGGGAAGCTGGTTGTACCAAATGTATTCCCTGATGTGGACTTACTTAGGGCAGTGGCCACGAGGTATGACCCTATTACACGGGTAATTAGGGATAATGATGGAGGGGTGCTACTAGAAATTAACAAAGAAGATATCCAACAGATTTTTGATTTGAGTGAGCCGAGTGAAGACTTGGTTCTTATCAATCTTGAGGAAATGAAGCAGGAGTATGCAAAGTTGAAATCTCTTTTTAGGGCTAAGTTGCTTCCACCTCATCTAGTCAGGGCAAGAGGCTCACAATTTCATATCAGCCCTAGTGACCAAGAACCTTTTAGATTGAATTGTTTTGCAAAACCTTTCCTGGCCACTTTCTATTCATTATGTCAGATTTTGGGTTTTAGTCTTGGTGCAATAATTCCTATTGCGTACATGTTCATGAGGGTGCAAATACAACACCCTAACTTCTTTGTGACATATGACTTTGCTTCTTTCTTGGCTGAGAGGATATATGAAGGGTTGTCGAAGCTGCAGAAAAATGATACTGGTACTCAATTCTTTTGGTATTCTATGCTGATGCATATGTTTATGTTTAGGAATGCTGATTTCTTTTCTGAGAAGACAAAATTAAGGAAATCAGTTGATGGAGAAAGGTTGTCAGTACAGATATGGGCTGCAAATTTATCTTGTAATAAGGAAAGCACCAATTATGTGCAATTTGATAATTGTTTTGCTTCTAAATTAAGGGCTAGATTGATGGTGAATGTACCTAGGATCCCTAAGTAATTGCATGATTTCCTCAGGCCAAAGGGGAGGAAGCTAGAGTTGAGGGTTTACCATAACTGGGGTGACATTATCCCATACCCAGTCAGCACTGTCTTGAGAGTATATGGATTTTAGGGAGCCCCTCACATACTGCCATACAATGTGCCACCAAGAGTAAGGTTTGCAAAAGTTATGTGGCAGATAGGTTGTATTCATGAAGACAACCTCACTAGAAGGGGGAAAGGAACATTCTTCCCTGATTATACAATGGTGTCTGACTTTGTATTTTCAAAGGGAGGCTGGACACATTTTGATAAATTCTTTGTTGATTACCATTTGAGATGTGGTCCAAAGCGACAACATGATCCTGAGGGTTTCTTTGCTCTTTTCAAACAAAGAATCAAAACTAGAAAATTTGCACATGAGTTCAACTTCCTTGAGGACCTTATTAGAAATGAATTTGATCTAAATAAGCAGGAGTTGAACAAGGAGAAATGGATAGCTTATAGTAAGCTACTGGATGTTGTGCATGAAATGGATTTGAACTATGATCCACTGTTGGAGTTCAGTCCATACCATAAGAAAAATGATTTTATAATGAAGAACTTCAAGGAGATTATGGACACCTTGAGAACTAAAAAGATAAATTTAAGGCTAAGTTTGGGTATGCAAGAACAAAGTGTTGGGCCAATTGAAACAAGGTTAGTATACCAGCCTACAAAAAAGTGACCCATCTATAGAAGGAAAAAGGATAGTAGTAGTGATGAGGAAGAAGTAGATAGGAAGGGGAAGAAAATAATGAAGGCACCTCCACGACCAGGTCCAAAATTCAAAGTACCTGGGGAGATTAAGATCATTGATTTAAAGTTGTCACCAAAATATAGTCCCCCATCACTACCATCTCAGCCAAGCCCTAAGAGGCAGAGAACTGATCACCCACATGAGGATCTGACAGATGAAATTATTGTTACTGATCAGGACATGTAGGTTGGTATTCTTTCCCCTCCTAGGTCAACTAAATTGGTTTTGTCCGATTTAGATATGAAAGGTAAAAGTGTGCAAGATGCAAGAATGGAAGCATGTAGGGAGTTTTTAGATGACAATACATTTGTGAAAACTCCTGTATTCTTACAATTGGCATGGAGAATGATATTTGAAGAGTATCAAGATAAATGCAGGGAGAGAAGGGAACTAAGGCCTGACAGATCAGACTAGGAGAATGATGAATAAGTAAAAGCTGAATTGATGGAAGATTTCAAGAACATCACTCTAGAAGAATGAAGACAACTAGTGAGTCGGGCTGGTATATTGATTTTTCCTGAGTGGGATATTGCAGATGCAGTAGCTTTTAATGCTATTATGAAGTCCAAAAGTCCTTTTCAAAATTCTGAGGAAGAGGTTAAGGCAGCATTGCAAAACTTTGTCTTCAGTCAAGAATATGAGACCTTGGTAATTTGGGCATTGGCTCCACAAGGGAGAAAACCAGATATTGTTGATATTAATCCAAATTTTAGAGGAGGATTAATAATAAAGAGAGCTTCAGAGACTTCAACCACCGAGGCCACTAATTTAACTGTAAATGTGGCCAAATTGGCCCAAAGGACTGCTGAAAGGGAGGAGGCTAAAAGGAAGAGCCTAATGGAGAAGTTTAACATTTTGATTGAAGAATATAGTAAAATGCAACAGAGGAATGTTGAATTGCAAACTGAAGTGGAAAGGTTCAGATATAGATAGATTGGGGAAACATCAAATGCTCCAGGAATCAGTACATTACCTCCCACAGCAAGGTCAATGCCTCTTACTTCTCAAAATGTTTCCACACTAGGGTCTCCCATTTAGAATCCTGCTCTCACCCCTCCTCTAGAACAAATTGATGAAGAAATTGAGTGCTCTGTTGATCCAACAAAGGTAGTTCATACAAAAAATTGATGAATTACAGACATCATTAAGGATAAAAGAGGAGGGATTTCTTTCAAAAGAACAAGAGATTGTTACTACTATTTTAGATCACTTAAATGAAGGGGTATATAGTAAATTGCAATCTGTACATTCTTTATATTCTTTGTTGTTGGAAGCAATAAAGAATATTGATAGGGATCGGGAGGTAGTGGTACAAATAATTAAAAATTGGATCCCTAAGGCTAATGATCTAGATATCATGAATAAAGCCTCAAGGATTGATATAAATAATAGGCCCCAATCATTGAAGCCTACTCATGTGTTAGTAAAATCATTACAAGGTTTTCAAACCCTACCAGATGATTTGAGTAGGAAGATTAAAGATTTGGTAAAGAATTTCAATGATTGGGGTAACACATTGTTACCTAATATAATTGATGAGCAGGGGAAAATCAGAACACTCCAACAATGGCAGGATCAAGCAAATAAGGTCATCAATAATCAAATTAAATTAATTTGTGATGACTCAGATTATGATTTGTTGGTGAGTTGTATAGATAAGATTATTGGTACCAACTCATTTTTGGAGTCTTTTGAAAGAGATGTGAATCAGGTAGTGGTAAAGTATATGCCTTATAGTACAAAGGTAATGAAGTGATTAATTTTAACTGGCCTACTAATGAAGAATACTAGAAGTGGGTAGATAAGTATTTGAATGATGATGAGTAAAAGAGAGTGGAAAATTTGATGTTGCGGTTACAACGGTCCCAGTTTTGTATTGATGACTTTCTCAGTATGGGTTTCTTGTGGTTTTTGAATTGCATCAACTTTCCTCAGTCGACATGATGAACATGAATATGCTCCAGGATGATTGCAGTTGTAACAATTTTTGGAATATCATTAGGTGCTCTAATTGGTTGGTGACGTGTGTACTTTCTGGCCTGAAGCTTGTTTTCTCCTTCATTTTTCTATAAAAAGGATTTCAAGGCCAGAAGTACGGGTTAGCAAGTTAGATAATTTTGATCGAGTCTAGGTGAAGTTGCAGAGATGATTGTAAAAATCAATGGTTTTAGAGAGAAATGCAATTTAGGTTCTGAGTCACTCTGTGATAGGTTTTAAGTTCATGAGGATTTAATGTTGCATAACAGTATTAGCATTTGAATCGAAATGATAATTTCAAGCTGTCTCTCTCCATTATATGTGCATATCTGAACTTTGAATAAAATAACTAACGGTTGTTTCATTCAGCTCACTGTTGTAGTGTGTATGATTCTATTTTAGCTTTAATTCAAAGAATTAATTAAAATGCTTGAATGGGATTATAAGCAGATATGTTTTGCATATCCGATGGTTTTAGAGAAATGCAATTTAGTTTTGAGTCATTATGTAACAGGTTTTGAGTTCATAGAGATTTAATGTTGTATAACAGTACTAGCATTTTAGTTGAAATGAAAATTCAAGCTCATGTCTCTCCATTGTACATGCATATCTGAAGTTTGAATGAAATAACTAAGGGTTGTTTTATCCATCTCACTGTTGTGGTGTATATGATTCTATTTTAACTTTAATTCAAGGAATTAATCAAAATGCTTGAATGGGATTATAGGCGGATATGTGTTGTATAAGGATTTGATAAGTAGTCCTGGGTTAGAATGCATACTGATGAAATTGTAATGCAATATTGTCAGGGATCTTATATGTGATGTATTAAATCTGTTATAAACCTCTAGATGCTTATGAATTTGACTCCTGCAATGGATATATGGCACTGATCTAAGTTGTAATTATTAGTGTAGTTCAATATTTGTTTGTCTTTTCCTAGAGCTTGCTACAAATTGCAAATCATTGACTATCTTATACAATGGATTGTGTTTAGTTATCTCACACTCCAGATAGTTGATATTGTCTATGAACAGCCAATTCTAGTTGATATTATCTTATCGTGTTGAGCTATTAAGTGAGATAATCTACTATTGTTAATGTTATTTATAATAATGGTGTAGAGGTTGTAAACACATTAAGGGATCACCCTCCCTGGTCTTGCAGAGCCCAAAGTGTAGGAGGCTTTTAAAGTCCTCGTCAGTTGGTCCAGGTCCTTTAAACTGCCTTCGATTGGAATTGGCAATTCCATAGGTAGATTAGAAGACAAACCTGGTTACATTGTGAAAAGAACCAACATACACGTCAACCACTGAACAACCACCTCTACAACTGACTTTTTCATCTTTTATGACCACATGAAACATAAAACACATTAATTTCAAGGTTGTTAACATCACTATTGAAATTTTTTAATTTTTTGACCTTTCAAACATTAAAAAGTACATCATTAAATTAATTATGTAATGGCATAAAAATTAAAAACATCATGAATTAATTATGTAACCACATAAGTCAAATATAATTCTATCAAGAAATTAATATCAAATAGATAATATAATCGCATAACTTATACATTTCAATGTCATTGATCTTCTTCTTCATCCAACTCTTTGTCTGTATCATTCAATCTAGATTCGACATTGTAAGGATTGGTCATATCATCATCATCATCATCGATATCAATTTCGATAATGTCATCATCCACATGAATATCATCTTCATGAACATTAACTCCTACATCATCATGATCTAGTTCCTCCTCTTCGACCTCTTCGACATCTTCGTCAGGGACATCATCAACTAACCATTGATCCTGGTCATCATCTACATCATCTTCTAGTTCTTCAATATCTTCTTCTTCCACCACATTATACTTTACCGACTTTCCTCTTGGATCATGTCTAACAACAAATGACCAACCCGGTTTACTTGGAACCTCTAAGTAAAATACCTGCTCACATTGGCTAGGAAGAACATAGGGCTCATTTCTAGCTCGCTTGATCAACCTTGTATTAACCATGGTAAATCCATTATCATGTTCAATAACAGTTCTCTCAAGATCATTTTCATTCAATCATAGCCTGTACCATAGGATGATGAACAAAATTAATCTGAAGGACTTAAAGTCACACCTCAAGTATATCATCCAAAAATCCCATAGTATCGATTTTCTGAGACTTCTGGATGTATGTCGCTTCTAGATGAAACATTAGTCATTTGAAAGACTGTAGTTATACCAGAATCACAAATTTTCTTCATGTCATCCAACATTTTGATTCAAAATTTACAACCATTGCACCACATAGCCTTGTGGTGTTTTACTTGCAATATGTCAAACATGTAAAAATTATTGCAATATCGTCAGTTGATAAACATATTTATTCTTGGCCAAATGTATGCAAAGAAAACAATCTCAAGATATATATACATCAATATACTTGAAAATAATTAAATAATATGGGTGATTAGTATATTTATACGTACCTGTTTATCTCTTAAACCATTTGCTAAATCAATTTCCCTTTGTGTAACATTGGAATCTCCATTACGATGAGCTTCTTTAACCAATGAAGCCACACCTTCCCATGTTAATGTGCGACCAGATTGTTGACATCCTTCAATCCATACTATCATCCAATCAATATTGTTCGTGATGTACAAATGTAGTGCATCCCACTCTCGACCAACTGTACCAAAATAAATTGAAATTCACAATCGACGTATAATTAGTTAAATACCACAGTACACAACCTTAATTTATAATTGATGTATATTGAAGATTAAAAATTAAATAAGTACAATATACATAAAACCATATGTAAAATGTATTCCAATTAATCTCCATGACCATCTTATAATTACCTCTCACTTTCCTCAATCTACCTTTCCCCAACAGCCTCCTCCTTCAATTTGTTAATAGAGTTGGGATCCCAAATGCGATCTAAATGGAGTTTTGCTGCAAACTTAGGAAGATATTCACTAATGTACACCATGGTCTGGTATACCATATATCCCTCCACCATAGAACTCTCAGGATGTGCTCTTTGTCTAACCAAAGCCTTCAAAAATTTTAAGTGCCTCTCAACCATCCACATTGACCTTGTGTGTGTATGAAACCAATAATAATTCAACTTCCTCAACTTGGTGTATGAGGTAGTGTTCTTATGCATTGAAAATGTTGAAGGTAGATTACACTTTTGCATTTCACACATTAGACGAGGAATTTTTCTCTTCCAATAATTTATATCTTCTTTATGGATTTCTTTAGATGATAGCCATCTACAAGTGATTCAAGGTGCAAATATATTAACGAGATTTAACAAAAATATATAGTATATTACATAACAAGTAAAACAAATAGAAATTATAAGATGTATACAACGAATTGAACAATTCTCACTACTTACCTCATGTATTTTCCAAGATCATATATAACTTGCTTGACATTATTGTCAAAGTTGTCTGGGAGAGATAGAGGTAGAATGTACTACAACAATTATAAAATGATCTTTTCATTATTTTTCCAAAAGTAGTAAACACAATACACTGAAAAATGCATGCATTATACAAGTGTATATAATATACCAGAATAATTACCTTAATAAAGGTATGCCAATCATGCGTTTTCATCCCTGACCCAGATTCACCTTTCTTTGTTATTATATTGTTTATGTTGGTAGCAAATCCTGTGGGAAATCAATTTTTTTGTATGACTTATTTTATAGCATTGCTTTGCTGCTCTATTAATAACCAAGGAAGGGCACTTATATTAATTTGGTCTCCATCACTATTTACTTGAATGACATTTTTTATTGCATGATTGGCTTCCTGAATGTCACTACAAATTTTGACAATTTTTTCTTTGTCATGCCTTCCATCCAATATTTTCCATAATTTTTTTGTTATATTCTTTCTGATATGCATTGTATCAAACAAATGCACAATTTGTAGTTGTTCATAGTAGGGCAACCTACTAAATTGTCTGGGATAACTTTTCAGTCCCTGTGGAAGCCGACCATTAATGCCTTGACGACTTTTATGAAGCTGTGTGAGTATAAACAAATTAACAACGCATAATCATTGTCAATTACAACATGAGTAAAACATAAATACAATATAAAAATATAAATTCAAAACATATCATATATGATAGATAAAAAATTTGATCCGATGTATAACCTTGACAATTAATTCTATTATATTCCAACTTCCATAGGCTAGGTGACATTCTTCGTGGTTTTGATGTAGTCTCCTCTTTCCCATTGAAAAGATGTTTTTCAAGAGTTCGATACTTATGATTTCTATGGAGGAAGTCCCTATACTCATCAAACATCTGCTTTCCTAAACTTGTTGAACCTCGAGATTTCATCTTTGGACCACAAATTGGACATGAAAATTTTTCCCTTTGTTTGAAGACCTGCAAGATCATATATAATTGGATTAAATATGTCAATTTTTATAATTATATGTAATGAATAGATTATTTTAAAAACATGCATGATATCTACTTCATCAAATTAAATATTGTTAAAGTGTAGTCGAACGTTATAACATACCACAAAATGTGTTAGCCCTGGGGCATCATGAATTGTCCATACAAGCATTGCATGGAATTGAAATTGTCTTTGTCCTATTGGTCCGGAGACGTCATACATAGTGACGCCATTCCATAACTTTAGTAACTCGTCGATAAGAGGCTCGATATATACATTCATATCTTTAACTTGGTACTTGCCTAGTTGAATGAACATAAACATTACATAATTATTATAACCATTTTACTGCAATATATATAAATTAATGTACATGACTATTAAATAAAAAAAAAAATAAGTCATTATGCAACAAATAAGACAAATGAGATGCTACTACTCTAAAGAAAATTGATGTAAACAAATACCTAGAACAATCATTGGCAACATTATGTGCTCCCTCTTTATTGAAATCCATGGAAGAATGTTATTGTTAATAACAAAAATAGGCCACACCGAGTAAATAGATCTCAACTCTCTAAATGGATTAACACCATCCCCTTCAAATGAAAGCCCGAGATTATGAGGTTCTTCCTTAAAGTGTGGCCAGTTTTTCTCCATGTGCCTAAATGTGTAGAACCATCTACAGCATTCAAAGAATGTCATCTCCACTTCTATTATGTGCATGGTAATCCATCATCTCATGCTTTAAGCTTTCGCGACTCTAAATAATCGCTGTGACAATGCGGAATAATGGGAATATAACGAAGAACCTTGCAAGGCACCTTTTTGTTAGTTGATATGTTCGATATCTACTGATATGGCATTTTGGGAATTTTGATGCAAATTCATGTTGTTTATGATAAATAATATGATCATTGGGACATGCATCTATTGCTTGATACTCCATTCTCGAGCATCTTTCATACGCACATAAACTTATGATGAGTGAGGTAAAATATTTGATGGTGGTAACAAAAATTCACCAATCAATCTACAACAAAAAATAATTTGTTCATATAAAGAATATTAATGGTACATATTCCATCCTTTATTTACTAGTGATGAACTAACAATAATTAAAATAGATGAAAAAGATGACATATATGACATACCTTAACATCCATGAGATTACTATGTTTGATAAACCATTCATAACCTTCAAATTCAACAACAACAATATAGTAGAGAGAAGAGTTTTTCGAGCCTTCATAAAGGCCTCGTGATGCCTTCCAAGACAAATCATGAACATCATCAAAGTCATCTTGATCATCATGATCAGCTCTGCCACTAAATGTGTCATGGATCAATGTATTTGTACCATCATCTTCAACTATGTTTTCTAGCGCATGATCATCTTCTTCCATAGGATCATTAATTTCATCTTCGATATTCACAGCTCCATGTTCGTCCACTTGCAAAACCACATTCTTCGAGCCGTGATAATCCATATCATCTGCCCTAGGGCGTCCCACCTTTATAATAATGTTAGACACAAATAAACCATGATCATGATCAAGTGATTATATATATATATAATGTTAAAATGATATAAACATTTACAAATACAATTAATATAAACACATATAATTAACAACTTACCAATGGACAATAATCATGCCCCCCTTCAACGTGACCATGCTGCCTACAATGTTTCTCAGCTGTTGTGATTAAAAGTCGTCTCGTCTTTAAACCCTTGCAATTATTGCAATGACAATAACATTTCCCATCACCCTTTTTTTTTCAATATAGCCCATAATCTATCAAGTGTCTCTTCATTTTGTTCTGGACTAATATTATTTGACATGATTTTTCTTTACCAAGCTTGATTATTTAGATCTTCAAAAAATATCAAACTCACACTTCAATAATTTTTATTCATAGATAGGTAACATAATCTAATAATTCTGATATTTTACACCAAAAAAAATTGGCATGCAACCACCCCTGCAAAAGAGAAGATAGTCTGAAGTTAATGACCCCAAAAAAAACTTTAAAATGCTAATTCCAAACTTATTAAATTCTGATTTTACTATGATTTCCAACCTAAGACTCCTAAAAATTAGGAATATTGAACGTGGATCACAAACTTCCTACAACAATGGAGGTAGCGAAGCAAGAGCAAGTGACCCATTCCTAAGGAACAACAAGTTGGAATCATCATTGCTAATGTCAATACGGATTTATCCTTTTAGTTAAAGATGCAATGTGTCACTTCTTATGACGAGCTTATCCCTAGGGCCCTCAACATTGAGAGAGCCCTAATAAAAAATAACATAAGCATTGGTAAGAGCATGATTAGGGTACAAACTCTAGGCCTCTGTAGAAAAATAAACAATAACTATAATGGATTAGTGAGGTTGCAATACCAGAAAGATTGAGACATTGTAGGTAGTAACAAAATTTTGCAATCTAAAGATTGTAGCCAATAACAAGCACACTATGTAGCTTAGTGACATTTGTAAATGCAATCTACGGTAAGAAGAATGACAGTCACTTAAGATGTGACAGTCAAAAAGAGGCTGAGCAGTGACAAGATAATAAAGCTCAAACCTTGCATAGTAAAGTGGAGATTTTAACAGTGAGTTTCCTTACCCCTTTGTTGACTTTAAGGGTTTTTTAAATGCTTTTGGTAGTGTTAGACAAGGCAAATGCAATTAGGGAATGACTTTCCAAATGAAGTAATAGTGGTAATCATAGGTTCAATGTTTCTTCTTAGCCATTAATGTATAATGGAGGTACTGGATTGCATGTTTGAGCAGTGTTTTGAGACTCATCAAAGATGGGAGAATAGTGAATAATACCTTGTGGATTGTGAAGTAGTGTCAATAAGGTTAAAGGATCTTATGAACTACAATACCACAAAACAATGAGTCCCCTATAGTAAGTAGGCAATCTATAGGGAATAGTTTGATTTTATAGAAGGATGCTCATGAAAGGAATCTTCAAGTGATAATGAGTGAGCTGTTTGAGATTGCAGCTGAGGGTGCAATACCCAGTCTTAAAGGAAGTTAGCAAAGCAGTAAATGTGCAAGAAAATTGAATTGTACACAACAAACAATTCACAATGTTATCTTCCATAATGCCTTTGAGTTTCTTGAAGAAAAAACTTATCAGATCTTCATGATGAAAGTGTTGACCTTAATGGTCAATCATCGGGTAAACCATGATTTTAAACATGCCATGTCTTTTATGGAGGCAACATTTTAAGCAAGTGCTGAGTGGTGGTTTCGGGAACAAATGGTATGAAGGACTTGCTTTATATGCATACTATGCAGTCTAGCTTAAGACAACATTCTTAGAAGAGATTGAAGGTGGATTATGGAACTCAAGGGTTACCATGAAAAGATTAAAGCAAAGATCGAGATCTATTTAAAAGCCACGGTCATGAAGATATCAAAGATGTCACATGCAAAACCCTAGTAGCCGGAGTAATGAATATAGTGCCAAAGAGGATAGTGTGCTGGGGCAGATTTAGGAGATCTCCACATTATCTAATTATAGGGAAATACATCATTTATTTATTTTTTTAATTAAAAGAAATCATTCTAAACCCTATATAGGATACATTGATACTTCAAAAGCCTCTAAGGAATTTGAGATTATGCAAATATATGTCAAGTAACATTCATAAGGTTTAGAAAATCTTGATCACTCTCTAGAATAGCCCATTAAACATGGGTTGTGCTTGAATGCACTACATAATTGATATAACACAACCACTCTGCATATCAACCAGAGTTATAGGCTCTTTATTGCAGCAAGAGGTAATCACTCTTGATCATGTTATAATTACATTTTAACCTGTTAAACTTGAGACAACCTGAATGCACCCAATGATGATTGACACCTACATTATACAACCTAAATTAACTACATTATATGAGTGCCTCCATTTCTATCACAACATAGCCACATTAAACTTGGGTCACACATGAATGCATCTTGTATTTTTTATAGCACAACTGTGCCACATGACCAATAGAGTTATGGATCACATAATTATAGTCACAAGAATTTGTTCCTTGGTTGTGATCTTATGGTGATTCCACACAACAAAATCTGGACATGAAATTCTCAAAACCCTTAACCTCTAAAAATGAAATCTGATGAGATGTTGCTTTAAAATATGATTTTCAAACTGGAACTACAAATCTGACTTCACAACTGAATTCTGCAAAAAGACAATGACTACCCTCAACCCGGTGATATCTTCTGATTTTTATTTTTCCCAAGAAAATCGTCCTTAGTTCTCCACAAATTGTCTCAAGTAGAGCAAAACACTGTCACAATAAATCAAGCGCGAACTCACTTTTCTTTATGTTGGCCACAATTTGATTTTTTTTATTTTTCATGTTTTTCGAAAATTCGATGAAAATGATAGCCAAAATTTCGACGAACATCAGGGATAAACTTTCAAAAAATTGGAAATTACACATCAAATTTTACAAGCACCCAACGAACATCAAATTTTACATATTTCATCAAAAAAATTCGTCAGATTTTGCAGTCAAATGTATTAGTGGACGACATCCATTGGGGCAGAGCTGGATCATACTGTATGGGTGTTGTTTGGATGATATGACCTGCCTATGTAGAGGGGGAGGTTGGATGTAAACGGATGCTTGGCATTGGGGGTGTCGCCATTACCACTATACCTATGCAGGCTGATCAACGAAGTATTGCTACCAGATCGGAGTGGGTGCTTCTGCAGCCTAAGGTTTATGAAGTGATTTGACAAATCGTTGAGGGGAGAGAGGGGAAATTTGCATGGGGTGCATGCGTACTAGCACAACTTTACAGAGACATGCACATCATATGCTACTAAGAGACTCTTAGCATGACACATGTGACATTGTTGCAGATATGGGCCAGGGAACACATTAGTGTTGTCAGGCCAAGAGTGGTGAGAGCAGGACTAGAGGATGAGACAACAACTATGGCTTGGTGGTATGGGTTAGAGTATGGCTGGGTATGGCACTATGAGGGTCAGGGGGATCTAGATAGATGGAGGACATTGGATGACCTCTAGGAGGAGCATATAGTGTGGAGGTCGTATATGGCATGACGATTTGTAGGATGGAGGAGAGATGAGGTAAGGTAGAGAGGGTACTTCAACAACAAATGCTTCATAGTTGGAAGGGAGCCACGCATAGTGGAGGTGCATAGGCCAGATAAAGTGACCAAACAGTTTGGGGTTGCACAGAATATTATGTGAGGACCAGATAGGTTTTGGCGAATCACATGAGAGTAGCCATGGGGAGAGCCTATTTCTATGAGGTTTGCGAGATAGCATTGGGAGACATTATTGTTAGTACCCTACCTGGGTAGGACTAGGGGGGACATTAATGTAGGAGTGATAGTTTGATACATCGCATGGTATCATAGTCATCAACCCAGACGGATTACTCCTGGCCATTTGTGGGGGCACTGGGGTTTGGGCCAGAGGATGAGTTGTGATTGGAAAGTCAGAGGAGAGGGAGGAGGGGAAATTAGAGGAGAGGAGAGGAGGTAGCTGGAGCAGCAGGGCAACAGGAGGATGCGAGGGCAGCAGGATAGCAAGATAGAGGACAAGGTGAGGTTGGGGCCATAGGGCATCCAGAGAGGATGAGGAGGAGGAGATAGTGGAAGAGGGATAGAGTGAGGATCGAGGTAGAGAAGGTAGGGATAGCGGGGAAGCAGGGGGATGGGAGAGGACAGGAGGTAGCTAGAGCAGTAGGGCAAATGGAGAGAGGACAAATGGCAATTGGTGGTGTAGAGCACCAAGAGAGGGTGAGGAGGAGGAGACCACAGAGGAGTGCTAGTGTGGAGATTAGGGGAGAGGATGGGGGAGATGATGTAGATGTGGAGATGATGGATCAGAGAGATGAGGGAGAGACAGAGGTGATGGATATGGATGTCCATGATATTCCCCCATTGGCCATGGTGCCACCGATAGGAGAGGATCCGACTATATTGCTGAGAGGGGCCACAGTGAGATTATGGATCGTAGAGAAAAGACTAAGAGACACAGAGGCGACAAGATGCAACTTAGAGGTAGAGGTGATCAGGTTGCGAGCAGAGGTAGAGAGGGTGCGGGAGGAGGGGCAAAGGGACTACAGGATCCTAGCAGATGATGCATCACAGTGCATGGAGGAGATATTGGTAGAGAGGGATGGTCTACGAGCAGAGGTGAGACAACTACAGGAATAGGTGACTCGGCTGGAGGGAGAGGTATCTAGAGAGCATGAGGAGGTTAGGGAAGGGTGGATGGGACAAGGAATATATGGTGGTGGAGAGGAGAGCGGAGGGGAGGGATGGAGACAAAAGGAGAGACATGGATGGAGGATGTGGGGCAATGGAGAGGGCTGGATGGGAGGACAGCCGGACAGGAAGGATAGTGGGACATAGGGATGATGCAGAGAGGGAGGGGATGAGGATAGAGATGGAATGAAAATAAAATTTTAGGTGGAGGATGGAATATGAAGGAGGATGGACAGGGAAGAGGGATGGACAATGGTATGAATAGTGGATGGAAGGGGATGGACAGATAAAGGAATGAGGGAAGAGAAAGATCAACTAATGTTGGCACAGGACGCATGGGCGTAGGAGCGGAGATCCATTTGTGGGGATTGAGATAGATATACAGATGAGTGGAATGCAGCTAGGTATCAGGCTGCAAAGAGAGATGAGTATATGAGGGAGGCGTCTTTCTGGATGTGTGCTTATCAACAGGGAGTTCTAGATCCAGCACAATGCATAGCTCACTATGTCTGATAGTTGCCTCAGATGCCTACACCATCCTAGTCACTAGGGACACATACCCAAGGGTATAGCGACTATCAGGTGACTCCTCTATGCAAAGAGCATTTGCTCGATTCTCCCTAGAGGTCAGATGTGGGCAGCTCATAGTAGAGATGACAGAGGATAGGTGATAGGATACCAGTTTTTTACAGGTGCATGATGGATGTATAGTACAGAGCAACAAAGATCAAAGTTGATCTAGAGCCTTGTATTTGTACTTTATTTGATGATATATGCGATGGATGTGTATTTTGGTTATATGATGGACATTCATATTTTGATCTTTATATATGATATGCAACTACCCTTATTGGCACTATGTGATGTTCCTATAATGGATGATTCTATTTATGCATATGTATGTGTTGATGCTTTTATGATGGATGATCATGGTGATGTGATATATGTATATGTTTATGATGATGTATATTAATGTTTATATGGATGAGATGTATGATATGTATGATGACTAACATGCATGATGCAGGATGTGATTTATGACTTTATATGCTATGGATGTGGTTCTAACAGCTTGTAATACAGGTGGTGATGTATGCAACATGTTAATGTTATGGAATAATATGGAAATGAATAATTAATGCAATGAATCTAAGATGCTTAGAATAACCAAATATGATTATTCTAAATAACGTAAATAAATATGAGATGAGAATGTACATTAAATGAGATTCAATGGGCCTATAATGTGGAATGAGATGCAATCAAATACCTTACAAACACTAATGGATAAATGAATTTCATTTGCAATCAAACTTGCTTTGACTTAGATATGTGAGATATGAGTGTGATAGCCTAACATGAAGTGCAATGCAACATGAACATAAGTTCCAATAAGGGCTTTGTATAACAATGAAGGTAGATGGGTGTGAAATTGCACCTGTCAAGAATCGTAGGTATCCTGAGAAGAACAAGAGATGGAAGGTGACTGTTTGAACAACCAAAATCATAGGTCATAGGTGAGGTATGAATGCAAAACATCAAGAATGATCATAAAATATAGTCCTAATGTAATTTTCCATTTTCAGAGCACAGATTTTTGCTATAGCATAAGACACCAAGTACCATGATATGTGAACCAAGGCGAATTAGCATCTAATGCACAAAACAAACACAATGAACAAGAAGGTTATCCCAACACCCCAAAGTCGCAATGACTTTGGTCAGGCCAAGCATTGGGATAACCATAGGCACAAGATGATGTCCCAGCATAACACAAGACCTCAAGGATCTTGGTGGGTACTACACGGGACAACCAAGAAGACAACAACAATGCAAGAAAGATCAAGATATGCCCCTAGGTTAACCAATCAAAGCACACCATAATATGATAGATCATGGCGGCCCTGACAAGTTGTAATAGGGAGCTCAAATGATAAATGAAAGCCAAAAGCATCAAAAGATTGCAATCAATTTCAAAATATCCTTTACCATAGGATTGAGGGGATGGATGGGGTTGATGAGGTCTATTCGGAAGGATGCATCCTGTTGAGACCAATGATGGATACTAAACTAAAAGATTTTTATGATGCAGGAGATTCCAAGTCTGATTGAATGCCATGAAATGAGTGGATCTCATTTGTGAAGAACCAGTTAGATAAGGACATACTTGATGACATGACACAAGACGTGAGACACAAGATAGACACACCCTAACAACCTAGGGTATCAAGGGTTGATCAAATATTAGTCTTGCCTACGTGAAAGTGTAGATCCCTCGTAGTTCAATAAAATACCATGGATAAAAGAAGACAGAGGATAATGGAGATGAGCGATGGAAAATGATGACAAGAACTGACCAAAAACAAAGCCTCGGGGGTGGATCAAATGATTGACCTTGCCTACGTGAATGCATAGAGGCAACGTAGTTTGAAAAGGACAAAAGATAGACCAAGGATAAGAGCGAAAAGGGAACAAAAAAGACCACAAGGGGTGGCCACAACGGTATGGAAAAAATGGCCTGGGGGCAGATCAATTGATCATCCTTGCCTACATGAAACTGTAGGGGCAACATAGTTAGAAAAAAAGGCCGACACAATGGGATAGGATCTAAATGGAGACCGACACGATAAAGGAACCTAAATGAGAGCAAAGGATCAACAAAAAGACAAGACAGGCGACACGAGCTTAGATTATGATAAAAGGTCAAGATGAAAGATAGCGGATGAAGCTCATCCAATGCTTAACCAAAATATACAAAGTGATGGGATGAAAGGTGCGAATGGAAGATGTGGGATCGAGATGGATGGAAGCATGAAGTAACTAGGACGCAAGGTAGATAATGATTAAACCCTCTACGAATGGTACGTGTGGCTAGGTTTTCACCAAATGTACTTTTCCAAGGCGCCACCAATGGTGGTTTTCACCAAAGGATGAATTATTTTTCTTTACTATTTCTAGATTTTTTTGATTTTCCAATTTTTTTGTATTTTTGACAATTTTTTACTTTTTTTGTATTTTTTGGATTTTCGCAGGAGAGGATACCCCAACTGATTTAAGTGTAGAACCTCTTCAAGTGCATAATGTTAATGGGATCCTCTAAGGGATCTCCTTTAGGTGTAGCCAGTCTATAAGCCCTTGATCCATATTTAGCGGTGATGACATAAGGACCAAGCCAATTTGCTTCAAATTTTCCCTTCTTTTCTTGATCTTGTTGAGTGCACTAATTTTCTTTGACGACTAGATCACCAACATTGAACTTACGGGGATAAACCTTCTTGTTGTAGCTTCTTTTTAGGAAATTTTGATAGGCTTGAAGGTGGTCATATGCTTTGATCTATCTTTCATCTAATAGTTCTAGCTAGTTGAGTCTCGCAACTCGACCATCTTCATCACTGATAAGATTCTTCAAGGAGATTCTCAAATAGGGAATTTCTACCTCAATCGACAAGATGGCTTCGACACCATAGACAAGAGAATATGGAGTGGCATCGATAGGGGTACGGATGGAAGTGCAATATGCCCAAAGGGTGGGATGAATATGAAGGTGCCAATCTTGACCAGTAATGTTGACCACCTTTTTAAGGATTTTGTTGGGGTTCTATTGGTGGCTTCCACCTGACCATTACCCTGGGGGTAATAAGGTATGGACCAACAATGTTGGATATGGAAGGTATGGGTATGTGCAGGATCATGGTGCGCCAAAAAGTGGCAATATTATGGGTATTTGTAGGGTATGTGGCTGATGACTTTTTTTCACCCAAAATTAATGAAACGAAAAGGGTTTTTAGAGGAGATTCTTAGATTTCCAAAAATATAAATTATGATTTAATTTGAATTTAATAAATAATTATTATTCATTTTCTATTAGAATTACAACTAAAGTCCTAATCGATAGGTTGATTGAAAAACATCTATAACTTTCAAACGGTATTATATTTTTTGAATCCAAAACATGCGTCACATTCTATGCTTCACATACTATAGGATTAAAAAAATAAAAATAAATTTCATGAAGTTTTGACCAAGTTAAGGTGGTCGACATACGAAGTTTTTATATTTTCTAAAAGTTGTAATAAAAAATTCATAATTAATTATTTACTTGGAAAAAATTACAAAAAATATGCATCACATCCGACATGAGTCCTCTACTTATATATAAAATCTTACAAAAAATATTATCATTTTATTATGGTTAGGTGGTCGACCGACACCTACTTCTTTTTTTCCCTGAAATTTAAGTACTACGCATTGAAATTTCAAATTTTCACCAAATAGATTTTATTTATTTTTAAATAAACCTAGTATTTTAGAAACTACATTGAATTTTCTACAAATTCTATTCTTACATATTTTTGAAATAATATAAATAACTTATTCAAATATTTACGTCAAGTTGCCTAACACTGATTTTTCTGAATTTTTTGCCACTTAAGGGCCTATTTTTTGCATGATGATCCTACACATACCCGTATCACAAAGTTGTTTAATAGATTGGTTCTTTAAAGGCTTTCCATTGTCAAAAATGATGGTTGATGGTATTCCATATCTGCAAAGAATATGGAAGAGGATAAACTTGGAAATTTGAGTACTTGTGATTTGTGAGAGTGGCATTGCTTCTACCTACTTGGAGAAGTACTTAGTTGTGGTGATGATGAAGGTATGGCCATTAGAGGATGGGGGATAGATCTTGCCGATTAGGTTGAAACCCCACTTAGAGAAGGGCCATGGTGCAACAAGAGGCTGCAGATCCTGTGTTGGAGAATGCATCAGATCGGTGTGCTATTGACAAGGGATGCAAATTTTGATAAACTCACAGGAATCATGTTCTAATGTAGGCCAATAGTAGCCATGCCATTTGAGTGGGCCCCACATACACGACTATGTACCTTCATTAACGCAATATGGGATTTAGTCTCGTTCAGACACCGGAGGAGTGTTCCATCATACCCACATTGATAAAGAGTATCACCTATGATGGTGTAACGGGACATACATTGGATGAAGGATTTTCTTTGGTTACGTGTCAGATCAGAAGGTAGGATGTTATCGTGAAGATAAGTATATATATCATGATACTAGGGGGATGTGGGACCTACAATGTCACACACCATCTCACTTTCGAGGATATTGTATGCTGGGATTAAGAGTTATTCAACAAGGAACTCACACTCTGTTTTATCTTTGGGCATGTCAATTAAGGAACTAATAGTAGCCATGGCATTCACTGCTTTGTTCTAGAATATGATCAAACTGGATGGAAGTAAAATAGTTCTTGAAGTCATCTACCATGCATTTATAAGGCAGTAACTTATCATCTTTTGTGAGAAACTCATCGTTGACCTATTTGATGATTAATTGAGAATCACCAAAAACTCTGAGGTGGGTGATATGCCACTGAATTGCAATTCTAAGGCCAGTAAGAAAGGCTTCATAGTCAACTATATTGTTTGTGCACGGGAAAGCTAATCTGAATGACCTTGGTATATAATCTCCTTGAGGGGTGATGAGCAAAATTCCTACCCTCGATCCATTGTGTGTATGACCCATCGAAGTATAGTGTCCACGTGGTCACTTCTATTACTGCAAAGACTCCTTCATCAAGAAATTTTGTGGTCAAAGGATAGGCATCTACAAGGGGAGCATCTGCCATCTGATTAGCGATCACTTGTCCTTTAATAGCTTTCTGATCCACATATTCTATATCAAATTCACTCAGAAGCATGACCCACTTAGCCATGCGTCTAGTTAGGATTGTCTGGGTTAACAAGTTTTTAAGTGGATCGACCTTAGAGATGAGCTTCACTAGATGACTAAGCATGTAATGTTGAAGTTTTTTTGAACTGAAAACCACGGCTAAGCAGGCTTTTTCCATTGGAGAATAGTTCAGCTCATATCCTACAAGGGTTTGACTAATGTAATAGATTTCTCTTTCCTTTGATGACTCATTGTGTTGTGCCAGCAATGCCCCCAGTGCCACTGAAGTAGCAGAAATGTACAACAGAAGTGGCTTATCAGGGATTGGTGACATAAGGATTGGTGGGTGAGCCAAATATTCTTTGATCTTATCAAAGTCGAGTTGACACTATTGAGTCCATTTAAAAGCAGTATCTTTCTTCAGTAGATGAGTGAACGACTGACACTTGTCAGCTAACTGAGCAATGAACCGCCAAATGGATTGTAGCTTACCCTGTAGGATTCTTAACTATTTGAGGTTGCGTGGTGGAGGCATATCCATAATTGCTTTAACTTTTGTGGGATCAACTTCTATACCTCTTTGGGAGACAATGAAACCTAACAGTTTGCTTGATGTGACCCCAAAGGCACATTTCTTCGAATTTAGCTTTAGCTTATACTGTTCTAAATGCCCAAAGATCTTCTTGAGGACTGCAGGGTGTTCTTCCCTTGTTATGGATTTTCCAAGTAGATCATCAACATAATCTTTCATTATTATGTGAATGAGGTCGTGGAAGATTACAGTCATTGCTCGCTGATAAGTTGCCTCTGCGTTCTTGAGACCAAAGGGCATGACATTATAGCAGAATGTGCCCCATGGTGTAGTGAAAGTTTTTTTATGTTGGTCTTCAGGCACTATCCTAATCTGATTGTATCTAGAGAAGCCATCCATGAGGGAAAGCATCTCATGCCCAATAGTGAGGTCAACCAACATGTTGATATTTGGCAACACAAAATAATCTTTAGGGAAAGCCTTATTGAGGTCATGAAAGTTTGTGCAAACTCTAATAATGTCGTTTGGTTTACCTACAGGCACTATGTTTCAGATCCAATCTTAGTATTTAATAGGCCTTATGAATCCAACATCCAATAGCTTCTCCAATTCCTTCTTAACCAGTAGAGCTACTTGGGTGTGCATTTTTTGAAGCTTTTGTTTGACAGGTTTGGCATTAGGACGCACGTCCAGGTGATGTACTACTAAAGTAGGATCAAGGCCTAACATGTCTGAATATGTCCATGCAAAGTTGATGATGCCCTCCTTGAGAAGCTTGGTGATGGTAGAATATTCTTCTTCTGACAATGCCTTGGCTACATAAGTGATTTTGGGATCCTCTTCAATTCCCAAATTTATTTCTTGGGTTTCTTCTATTAGGATGGACAATCGTTCAGAGAGTTGAGTCCCTACAAGGGGAATATATTCATCCCCATCTTCTAGCACCTCATCGAGGTTTTTGCTATCATATACACCTTGTGTTTTTACTTTTTCCAGGTCAAGAAGTGCCCCAAGAAGGTTTTCACTAAGTAACCCTTTTTACTTTTGCATTTAGGGTGTTCATCTTCCCCCAATCCCATAAGGTGTATGTATTAATCCATTGAAGGAAAGCTTTTGATAGGTGCACTACCATGTAGGTCCCAGTTGATAAGTTCAAGGTGTTTAAGAGATAAACTAATGGTGCAGATGTGTAAGCAATTGAACATGGAAGAGAGGTTGGTGTGATCTACAGTATTGCATGCATGTATGATGGATTCCTCCTCTAGTATGTCTTCAAGGAGGTCATTACTCTCATTGATGTTATTAGAGGCACTAGAGGGTGTTCTAGGTCCTTTTTGCTTTGTGTCATGACCCAAGCCTGAGTATCTTGGTCTTATTGTAGCCTCAATATGGTGTTTCCTTCCTTGCTCTTCAGTGCCAAGGCCTCCCCCTTGATAATTGTAATTCTTTGCAAACTTAGAGGGCCAAGGATAATTCTCCTAAAATATTCTTTCAAAGGAGGGGAGGGATCAGGTTCCTCACGATAGACCCATTGGCTTATGTCATCTTTCTAGCACATCTTGTCTTAACCCAAGAGAGTGAAAGGTGTTGGGTCCCACATTCAAAACTTTAAAGGTGATGGTCTTGTCTTCTAGTTTTGGTGTAGATTGTGAAGGTTGACCATATGTGTGTGGTGAGAGTGGCATAGTTGCCACGTTCAAGGCCGTGCACATCTCATACTCACCACATCCCTTGTCAATGATCTAGATTTTAGTGAGGGTGGAATCGGATGTGGATGATGAAGTGGATGAAGTGGTGGTTAATGCAGTGGTAGATGATTGGGATGATGACGTTTGTGGCGGTCCCATTTCCACTCCAAGACAATAGTGAGAATGAGGAAAAGAAGCTTCTAATCTGTGACAATATTCAAATGGTTGGGGATCCATGTGTATGGTAACTTCTACCCCATTCAATGGGAATTGTAGGCATTGATGGTATCTAGATAGAATGGTCTGCATGGCATGAATCCATGGACGACTGAGGAGGAGGCTGTAGGGAAATTCTAGATCAAGGACATGACATGTGGTATATTGCACAATTGGACCAGCCTAAATTGGAAGACATATTGTACCTTCAAAATAGCGTTCTACATTATCATACGCCTTGATTGTGATGACCTGATTGTTTAAATCAGCATGGGTGTATCCAACCTATTTTATGAATTTCAATGTACAAAGGTTTAGGGAAAAACCATTATCTACCAAGACCCTTTTTACTTTGTGACTGTTTACCAGGACCTCTAGATGAAGGGGACAGTTATGATTAAAGTCGATGCAGGGCATGTCGTTTTGACTGAAACCTAGTTGATAGGTGCCCTACCAATGCTTGAAATTGCATAGGGTCTATGCCATTAGGAACTTGGGTATCCCAAAAGGCCTTATTTAAGATTTCTTGGTGTCCAGGGGAAGACTTAAGCAAGTCCAAAATGGATATCTGTGTCGAAGTCTTTCCTAGATGGTCAAGGATGTTATACTGAGAGTTCACAGGCTGTGGCTGGGTGGATGCAGAGGCACCAGGAACTATGATGCAGGTTTGACAAGTGGTAACAACACATTGAGGATCCTTGCCTTTTATGCATATCATGGATACACGAGGTTCCACTTGTTCGATATGCATAATGAGGCCTTCATAGTTAAGTGGCACATTTTTATAGTTGATGTTATTGGTGTTGTTATTCTGATTATTGTTATTGCTAGGCCCTGGGTTTGAATTTGACATGCTAGGACCTTGGTTATGATTAGGGAAAGCATTTTGGTATATCTGCAATTGAGCATTGGACGATGGTGTCATGTTGGCATCCACATGTATGTCCCCCTAATCTATAAGATCCTAGATGTACGTTTTTAGACCTTGATACTTATTCAATGTATGCCCTTTAATTTTGTGGAACTCACAATATTCATTTTCTTTGAGCCAGTTCGGTTTAGGCTTGGATTCATCAAGGGGCTTAGTCACAAGATACATAACCAGGTAATTGTCTTGTAGGATTCTATTGAACACAACACATAGGGGTTCTCCTAATGTAGTAAACTGACGTTTGTTACCCCTTGATTATTTTCATTGGATTGTTAGCTGGGATGAGGTGCCCCTTGTGGAAGTAATATAGCATGAGGATTTGATTGTTGTGGAGGATGATATTGATACTTTTGGGAAGTATTAGCCACTTGGACATATTTGGTGTCAATGACACCATCATTGACGATATATTTTTTTTTCCAATATCAAGGCTGGTCTCCAAACAACTTCGCTTTATCAGGATTGAAGATTTTGACTAGCCCTTTGGCGATAAGGGCCCTCTCAAGAATATGACCTTTCTCTACTATGGCTATGAAGGTTGTGACATAATGAATTTTGAAGTTGTGAGCCATATCTAGATGGGAGTTTTTGATAAACAAGGTAACCATATCCTTTTCCCTTAGCGGGGATTTCATGCGACTTTCTAGGGCTTTCCATCTTTGAAGATAGCTTGTAAAAGTTTCTCCTTCCTATTGCTTTTCTTTCAGGAGGTCTACTGTGTCTATATCCTTCTCTAGATTAAAGGAGAAGTGGGAGACAAATTCTTTTGAAAGTTGTGCAAAGGACTTGATAGATCCTTTCTCAAGACCCATGAACCAATCAAGAGCTATTCCTTGTAGGCTCTTAGGAAATAATCTCATGAGGTAATTGTCATTTTGCATGACTTCTTGACAATGGGCATAGAACTCTTGAAGGTGAGCTTTAGGGTCTTTGGTTCCTTTATACTTATTGAATTTTGGCATTTCAAAATGCTTTGGGAAAGGAACCAATGAGATTGAAGGATCAAATGGATAAGGAAAAATATCTTCAAACTTGAAGGATTGTTTACCGGTCCCTGCTTGTAAGTCCTTTAACGCAACTTTGACTTCTTTGAGGTCCTTATTGATAGGCATTATGGGAGTCAGATTGGATGAAATAGGCTGATTGTATGGAGGATACTGCTGATATGATGAGAATGGTGTTGAAGCAGCTGGATCATAAGCCTATTGTGGTGTATATGGAGGTGTTGGTTGATATTGATTAGCGTAAGCGGATTGCGGATTAATGTAAGGCAGATAGGATGATGACGGATTTTGATGGTAAGACATGGAAGCCACTTGCTAGTATGATGGTTGTTGTTGATAGTGCGAGGTAGATGGGATACCCTACTGGTATTGTGTAGCACCTTAATAGTATGATGACCTGGACGCTCCTTGTTGATAAGGTGACTATTGTTGATAATATGGGGTGTATTAAGCACCTTGTGGCTATTGACGCGTGTAGGATGTGGATGTGGCACCTTGTTGGTATGAGGGTTGTTGTTGAATGCAGTAATTATACGCAACATTGTGTTGTTGCATAATGTATGGAGGTTGTTGTGGATTAGACTGTTGATGACATGGATTCGTGTGTGACTGTAAATGATTGGTGTAGGGAGGTGGTTGAGTCTGTAGCAGGTTCTAAGTGGCTACATGAACATTTGGATTAGGATTAGATGCAACAGTGTAAGTGATATATGTACTAAACGAGTGGTACAGATATTGTGTCAGAGGATTCCTTTGTGGTTGTGTAGGAACATGTGTATGATAGGGCAATTACTGATGTTGTGGTCGATGCTAATAAAGTGGGTAAGATGGGATATGTTGTTGTGGGATTGTTACAAAAGCATTATGGGGTGGTTACAATGGCTACAAAGCATTTTGTGTGACTTGATGCGGGGGTTGCGTAGGAACGGTAATGTGTTGTTGAGGAATTGAAACGCTTTGTTGTGGAATAGTGACGTTCTATTTTAGGATAGTGACATTTTGTTGCAAGGGTTGTTGATGGGGTGGTTGAGATGAAATGGTAGCAACAACATGTTGTGGTGGCATTTGCAAAGGGATAGCGGTGTGTTGTGGTGGTGCTTGCATCATAGTGGATTGATGTGAATTAATAGGAGGCTATTGAAATGTAGGGATATTACCTTGGGGTGGTGGTAGTAGATTACCAATGGGTGCAGGTCCTGGAGGTGGCATTAATGTAGGGAGTGGAGTGCCCCCAATATTGACTAGTGGTTGACTAGGATGGTGAGGTGGAAGTGGTGGAGCAGGCAAAATATTTAGTGGCATGCCATAGCATAGGGATCATTAGGATCAGGTGGGGCCATAGAGGTAATGGATGGGAGGCGAGGATAAGTGGAAACTTGATGGATTACAACATTTTCAAACTCAAGATGATACCAATTTTCTATGGGTGCACCTTCGAGTACATGAGAGTTTCCTGGAATGTTTTGCGAAGTTTGTAGATCTTGTGATGCAGGAAGAGACTAAGTACTCTAGTATACTGTAACACATTGAAATCAGGTGGTGGTTTGACCCCTTTCATGATCAAAGTGGCAAGGATATTATCCCCACACTTGTTGAGGAGGCAATCTATCATCTGAAAATTAGAGAGATTGCTAAGATATTCATCAACCGTGACTTCGAGCTAATTGACCATGTTTTCATCTCTAGGTGGTGAGGTGTTTTGGATGTCTGTGTTGGACTGTGATGATGCACTGTTATGGGGATCTTGAGGGATATTTGCACCGTTGTTGGGATCTTGTGTGGTATTTGCAATGTTGTTAGGATCTTGTGGGATGTTCATTTGGGAACCTTGTCCTTGCTATTCTTCCATTTGTTTATTGGCTTGTGATTGAGTCTGAATGGGCATGAAAGTGCAAAATGACTGGGTGAGCTATGATGCACTTAAACTCTAGAATGCAATGCCTAAATGATGATTAAAGGATTGATTTGGTTGGATAGTGCATTAGCTGATTGGGTGATTCAATTAGATGAGATTAGATTAAATTGATAGATTGGATGATTGGATAGGGATGATTTTGGATTAGATAAGATTAGTTGATGAAACAATTGATAAGATTAGATGATTGGATGAGATTAGATGGTAAAAGGGAATCTAAACTAGGTTCAGAGATCACCCTAAGTGACTTAAAGGTGTTGATTGATCATATTAAGGATGGATTGATGATTGCAGCACTGAATCCAACTTGAGATGGAAGTGGATCGATAGGGCCAAATGATGATGATTGACTCAGGACGGATGGCAATCCTAAGCAGACATTGTAGGATGACAATCGGTTTTAGACACCTAGGTCAATTTGGATAATGACTTCAAAAGAAGTTTAGAGGATTTTGATTAAGAAAACAATGAGGGATGGGTAACCTAGAGGTTTCTTTATGATGTTCCTATATGATTCAGATGATGAACGAATGATCTTTGGAGGAATGCAGATGCAAGTTGCGGGTGAACAAAAAATGCAGAATGGTTGGATAAAGATCAAACTCGTTTAACCAAGGTGCAGGTTCACCCAACTAAAGGTTAGGTTCACCCAAATATAGGTCAGGTTTTCCCAAATACAGGTTAGGTTTTCCCAAGACAGGGTTAGGTTCACCCAAGACAAGGTCAGGTTCGCCCAAGACAAGGTCAGGTTTGCCTAAGTACAGGTCAGGTTCACCCAAATTAACTTTCAAACTTGTCTAAATCAGAAAAAAGGTCAAACGGACTATCAAAACAGGTGAATAGATGCTCTAAACAAGGAAATGAATGCTCGAAATAGGGAACGAATGCTCAGAATGAGGAGACAGATGATCGAAACGGGTAAACGGGTGCTTAGAACGGGCAAACAAAAGCTTGGAATAGGCAAATGGAGGCTTGAAATAGGTAAACGG
>VDFB02294070.1:0-47423 GCA_007258455.2 Sequoia sempervirens
TTTCATTTCTGCTTCTCATCCAGACTAGCAGATTGAGCTCAACAATTGAAGTTTTTAATGATATTTCCAGTTTTGAAGTTGCTGATGCAGTCACAGCTGAAAGTGGTTTTTGCATACAACTTTTTGTGTGAATTTAATTTGCTTGTGGGTACTTTTCCAATCCATTCCTACACCCAAGGCGACCATCTTTGGAGAGTTTCAAATTTTAATTTTGAGTTGTTGATTTTTACTTGTCAAAATCGCCCCTCATGAAGGCCGTACCATTCTTGCTGCATTGGGATTCGTGTAAGAATTAAATTACGAGTTTTTGTTGCTATTTCTTCATCTAATGTTGGGCGCCTATCTTCTAGCAGCTCATTGGTTTTCGTTTCACACAAAACGGAGGTATTTTGAGTGAGTTGTGAATATTTCTTTGAATTTCACAGTTGCTGATCAGAATTTCCAGAATTGTTATTTTACATCAGACTTGTTTAAGTTTGAATCTTCGGTCCTTTTTTCATCATTTATTGTTGATGTCTAACATGGAATCATCCAGTATCATGGTACGTTGATTCTATTGTAATTTTCATGTAATTTGCAGCTCTTTTTCCATATTGTAAGACTGTAAACAGTAGTACTGTTCCAGTCCTTTATTGCTGCAATTCTTTCTTTAATTTCACATTAGTACCCCTGGATGGTTTACCGCCAGTGTGGATAATTGGATTTGTATTACTCTTATACCCACTCTCAAGTGGTGAATCCCCACAACTCTGTGGATGCCCGCCGCAGCGGACGAATTGTTTTAATTGTAATATTTTCCCCCCACTGTTTGGTGGTAGTGTGGAAATGCTCTTCATGGCTGGTTATCCCCCTATTCATTTCTAGTTTCAATTCAACACTCCGTCATATGTTAGCACCTCGCCCTCAGTGGGATCTTGAGTGCACATTCTTGACGTTGAGTAGTTTCTTTCAAGTATTTTTCATTTAGCTCCTCCACCATATGACAACACCTATTCCTCATTGGGATTGCGTGTGCATTCTTGGTGTGAGTTCTTTTCAAGTTTGGTTTTCTATTTGGAGCTAACGCTAATCAAGTTGGTTAAGTGCTGGTTATGTTGTGTTACTTCATCGAAAAAATTGGTTAGCATATTTCAGTGGTATCAGAGCCAAGATCTTGCCATCCTGTGAATAAGACAGAGTCAATTGACAGATGAGTGATAAGATGTTGCATTTTTTGAGGTCCAGGAATCGTGAGAAGTCAGATTTGATTGTGGCTTCGGAAGAATGTCAGTTCAAGAGGCAATGTGAACATGAGGCTGCCATACTCCGTAAACAATATCAGAGCATGACAGATGAGTTTAAGAACGATGTTTCATTTGACACGTTTTTGAATTGTGCGGTGATTCATGACCCTGGAAAGTTGGCTATGGTCAACTACATCAAAAAAATGATTAAAGAGGAAGTAGAACTTGCCATGGTTGAAGAATCAAGGAAGGAAGAAGCAAAAGGATCTGTTTGTGGTTTGCAGCCCACAAGTAAGCAAATTGAAGAGAAAAATCAGTCAATTAGTGTTGAAGAAGACACAAGCAAGGTGCACATTTTGGTTCAAAATGAAAGTGGGCTTGATGAAGATACCTTGGCAAATGAGGAGATTAAGTTAGAGTCCCAAAATACATCCCTAGACTTGCATGGGATGGGAAATAATGAAGATTATTATGGTAAGAAGATCATTACAGCAGTCTTGAGTCCTAATAAGGATTCAACAATGAAGATCTCGAGACAAATGGCTTCTCAAAAGATGTTGGTGGAACAGTTGTGTGGGATAAGTACGTTGAAGAAGAGCAAGATGAAGCAAATACTAATGGTGTCTTTGAACCAGCTTATGACCATTACGAAAGTGAGGTTGTTGATGGTGATTCCGATGTGTTTTTATCTCCTTTTGTTGAAGATTTAGTGAAGGATAATTCTCTACTTTATGCTGAGCCAATTCCATATGAAGAATTATTGACAAGTGTCCAAGAAGACTTCTTTGGTATGTATGTGGGCACTAATGATAAAATCAGCAACACATCTACTCAAGATAATTTCATTGAAGAAAAGAATGACAAAATATTCAAAGCAACCAGCTTTGATGATTCTTTAATCCGATATAATGCTAGTGACTTGGGTGGTAGTGGGTTTGATTATCAAACTACATCTGTGGAGAAAGTTATAGATGAAGATTTCAGTTCAAGTGGGTTGAAGAGTGACTCATTCAAAGAGTCAATAGTTCAAGAGGAGCATGATGATCTCTTTCCTATTGATCATTGCAATCAAACCTTTCACATTTGGGATCCGGGTGCGATGTCACCAAGGTATGATAAAGAACCGGAGTGGGATAAATTCCCCTTTGATCCTGATGAAGTTCAAAAATCAGTTTGCAATAAAAGTAATGAAGTGATCTTTGGAGGAGAAGTTGCAGCAATGGCTAATGAGAACGTGATTTCTTATGTTCAAGAGAAGAATGTTTTAAAATCAGCAAATGATTTGGATGCCTTTCAAAATTACGCACAAGAAGAGTATGAGAACTTGAAAGGTCAAGATAGAGGTACTAATTTGTTTGAAGAAGTTGTTGACAAGCCTTCGATTCAGGAGTTATGCAGTGATAAGATTAGAAAGGAGGCTGATTTTGAAAATCATGTCAAGGAAAACAAATCAGAAAAATTGATGTTTGATGAGCATAGCTTCTTTGCTGATTGGGATCAAGGGCCTAAAGAGCTGCAAGTTTTGAAGGATAATTTATTGGTTTCAGAAGAGAAGATTGTTAAAGTGTTATCAAGATTTGATAGCACATATCACTTCATTGAGGAACTTTGCTGGAAGTTTCAATTTGAAGAGAAACTAAATGGAGTTAAAGATGGAGACTCTCTTTCCAAGATGCAATCTATCAAAGAGGCATTGGAATCCATAAAGTCAGATTATTTGCATTTGCTCTCAGATAGGGATAATGCTATTAAGTTTGCAGAGGAGACCTATGATGCCTACCAAGAGAAGGAGGGAGAGATGGATAGGCTTTGCCTTGATTTTACCTTAGCTCATCATTCTTTATACAAAGCAGAAAATCATTCATCTATTGCAGCTACCCTTAAGGAACAAGAAGTTAATACAAGGATTATGGAGATCAAACAAATAGTTGAAGGAATAAATGAACTCCATAATGATGAAACATTGCGTAATGCCAAGATGATCCCATATGTTGATGGTGATTGGAAAGTACATCAAGAGTGTGAACTCTTGAGTTGGGAAGAGACTTTGCCACAAGAAGGAATGGTTTGCAGCTATGCGATAGATGTTTTAACGGATAATGAATGTGGTATTCAGCATGCTACACTTTGTGGGTCAACAACTAATGGTGAGTATCCACAAGTTGAAAAAGATGAGTTTGAATTCTATGAAGACACCAACGGAAGGGATGAAGATAATATTTTTGAGAACAACAGTCCATTATCTTCACATGATTTGGATAATCATAAGGTGATAGATATTTTCTATGAAAGTGTGCCATGTTTTGTGAGTAGTAATCATCAAGGGCATTTTGAATGAAAGCATAAGTGGGATCAAGGATGAAGTATTCACATGGAAAGTGTGGACTCAAGGAGATTTCTTCAACATTGGCTTAAAGGTGTCAATAAAACAAGTCTTGGTAGTTGCTGGTCACTCCATTGCAGCAGCAAAGAGTGAAGATTCCAGACTTATTACTCATGAAGTTTGGGAGAAAGTTGAACCTAAACAGGCAATTTACCTTCTTAACAATCTATCTCTTGGGTTGAGTGATGTTTTGGCTCACCCTAGTCCTTTGGGGAAATGGGAATTATGGACAACATTTGTTCTGTGCTCCATTGATGTTGATGTTTTCATGGATGGGCTACATGGGTTTATCAAAGAAGACACTAACTTCTTGAGTTTGCAAATTGCTTTGATTAACACTTGGAGAACTGTGGTGTTCTCTTTTTGGTGCATTGGGGAACATTTCCAGTTGGGTATCCATGCTTGGGATCCTCAACATGGCTTGATGGAGATTGTTACAAGTGGAAAGAGGAATCATTGGAGAGATACGGGTTCAATTTTCAGATTCTTTGATGCTGTCCCCATCCTTATTAACCATTCGATGGTTCTTTTTGCACATCGACCGATGGATTGGGAAGATATATCGAACAAAGTATGTTTTTATTTTGGGTTGGAGTTCCTTGAGAGGATGTGTCCAGCCTTGGGCATGAGTTGTTGTGATATTATAGATGCTAATTTCCAGTTTTGCAGCAATCCTACAACTCCTTGCATGCTGATTTTCCTAAAATCAAACTTTGAGTGGTTCATTTCAGTTTTCATAGGCAGCTGGTACATTCATTTTTCCTCTTCACAACCTCTTTTCAATGATGATTTTTGGCTTCAAAAGTGGGTAATGATGTTTCATAGTGATTCAAATCAGTATTGGATGGTGTTCAAGTTATGTTCTAGTAGCTTTCTTTATACAATCTCTTGCACTAGTGTTTGGGGCAGCGAACCTTTGCTTGATTTGGTTCAACTTTTTGAGACTTTGGGGGAGAGATTGGTGGAAGTTTTCAGAGTTTTTCTTGAATATGTCATAATTACTCAAAGGAGGCATTATACATCCTTAAGGAGCTTTGAGGATGCAGTTGCTATGACTTTGCAAAGAGCTGTTTTTCCTTTGCAAACAGCTATGATGGAGTCACATTTGTTGTTGTGATTTGGTTTGATGCTTTGAGGAGTTATGTTGATGAGAATATTTTTGAGTTGCTTAAATTATTCTTCATTGTTCTCAGAATGGTGATTGACATTGACATTACAGATGGTAATTCCTCAGAGTTTATTGAGCATGAGACGCTACTAGATTTTGATTCAATTCGTTCCATGTTGTTCGACTTGAATTTCAGGCATGTTATCACTTTGAGGTTGCAGGGTTGGTTAGTGCAATTATGGTGCAATGATTTCATTTGTATGATCAGAGTAGAACAGCATCAGCATGGTGGGGTTTTTCAGAGATGGACATGGGACCCCGGGATCCTATATGTTTGGTGGGATCAGTTTGGAGTGTTGTGGCATTGCTTGAGGACAAGCAATTTTGGGAAGGGCGGACTGTAATGTCCCCATTTTGGCCATACGCTCTTCTTTGACTGATAGCCTATTTCCGGAAATCCGTAGGTTGATCAAAAGTGAAATTAGGGTTTCCTTGCTTGGAGGTTTGTGGCATTTCTAGGTATTTACTATTTTTAGTAAATACTAATTTTTTGATGGTTCGTTGTCAACTTTCATTAAGTCTTGCTTCCACGGTTCGCTTTTGTTGGTTTTGAGGTAAACTTACTATTTTGGCAGTGGCTATTTTAGTAAGTCTAATTTTGGCAGTGGCATCATCAGCAGTTCAACTCAAGTCATCTTGTTATCCATCAGTCTCAGTTTGGCTTTGGGTTTGGTTTTCTCCTTGGACTGAGTTTCAGACTTAGTCAATTTTCATGTTTTGAAGTTGTACCCCACGCCTAGGCTTGATGACTTCAAGTTGTTTTAAAGAAGGGACATAAAGGGATCAAGTGAGGATTTAATTATTTAATAAATGCTTTATTGTTGCAATATGAAATGGATGCCTAAAGGGAAGTTGAATGATATTTTATTATTTCAAAAAGTAAAAGCAAAAAGGTGGCGTCCTTTTTGGAAGTTGAAGTGATTCAACTTCTTGGAATTTGAAGAGTTCTTGTTGCTTCATTTGCCAACAAAAGCTTATATATTGCTGCTGTTTGAAGAGCTGATTATCTATGAATTTATGCTAATGTTATGCTGTCGAAATGACAACTTGGTTTTTACTTCGAGGGATGCTTACCTCCTAGTTTCAATCCAATTTCGTGTTTGAAATACAACACCTAGTTGGTTTTCATTGCTGCTTCTCATCCAGACTAGCAGATTGAGCTCAACAGTTGAAGTTTTTAATGATATTTCCAGTTTTGAAGTTGCTGATGCAGTCACAGCTGAAAGTGGTTTTTGCATACAGCTTTTTGTGTGAATTTAATTTGCTTGTGGGTACTTTTCCAATCCATTCCTACACCCAAGGCGACCATCTTTGGAGAGTTTCAGATTTTAATTTTGAGTTGTTGATTTTTACTTGTCAAAATCGCCCCTCATGAAGGCCGTACCATTCTTGCTGCATTGGGATTCGTGTAAGAATTAAATTACGAGTTTTTGTTGCTGTTTCTTCATCTAATGTTGGGCGCCTATCTTCCAGCAGCTCATTGGTTTTCGTTTCACACAAAACGGAGGTATTTTGAGTGAGTTGTGAATATTTCTTTGAATTTCACAGTTGCTGATCAGAATTTCCAGAATTGTTATTTTACATCAGACTTGTTTAAGTTTGAATCTTCAGTCCTTTCTTCATCATTTATTGTTGATGTCTAACATGGAATCATCCAGTATCATGGTACATTGAATCTATTGTAATTTTCATGTAATTTGCAGCTCTTTTTCCATATTGTAAGACTGTAAACAGTAGTACTGTTCCAGTCCTTTATTGCTGCAATTCTTTCTTTAATTTCACATTAGTACCCCTGGATGGTTTACCGCCAGTGTGGATAATTGGATTTGTATTACTCTTGTACCCACTCTCAAGTGGTGAATCCCCACAACTCTGTGGATGCCCGCCGCAGCGGACGAATTGTTTTAATTGTAATCTTTTCCCCCCACTGTTTGGTGGTAGTGTGGAAATGCTCTTCATGGCTGGTTATCCGCCTATTCATTTCTAGTTTCAATTCAACACTCCGTCATATGTTAGCACCTCGCCCTCAGTGGGATCTTGAGTGCACATTCTTGACGTTGAGTAGTTTCTTTCAAGTATTTTTCATTTAGCTCCTCCACCATATGACAACACCTATTCCTCATTGGGATTGAGTGTGCATTCTTGGTGTGAGTTCTTTTCAAGTTTGGTTTTCTATTTGGAGCTAACGCTAATCAAGTTGGTTAAGTGCTGGTTATGTTGTGTTACTTCATCGAAAAAATTGGTTAGCATATTTCATACAGCCCTTGTCCATTCCGAATCAGAAATGGGAAAGTATTGCAATGGATTTCATCACGGGGTTGCCCAAGGTGCAAGGATGTGATTGTATTTTTGTTTTGGTTGATAGACTAACAAAATTTGCTCATTTCTTTGCTGTCACCACTTCATTTATAGCAGCTCAAGTGGCTGAGTTGTTTTTTAGAGAGGTATTCCGTTTGCATGGATTGCCTAAAACTATTGTTAGTGATAGGGACAACAAGTTTCTAAGTGTTTTTTGGCAAGAGATCTTCAGTTTGAGTGGGACAGTACTTACTCCAAGCACTAGTTATCACCCACAAACAGATGGGCAATTAGAAATTATTAACAAATGGTTAGAAGGCTACCTAAGAAACTATGTTTCAGGACAGCAAAGAGCTTGGATTAAATGGCTTCATTTAGGAGAGTATTGTTATAACTCTTCTTATCATATGTCAATTAAGATGTCACCTTTCATGGCTCTTTATGGTTATGAAGCTACTAATTTTGTTGATTTAGTGTTTCGTGATAGTAGAGCTCCACAAGCACAGGATATGTTACAACAGAGCCAAGACATCTTGAAATCTCTTAAGGAAAATCTGCAACGAGCTCAAAATCAGCAGAAGTTATACGTTGATCAACAGCGTGTTGAGAGGTCTTTTGAAGTTGGGAACATGGTCTACTTGAGGCTTCAGCCATATAGACAATCTTCTCTCAAGAAAAGTGGTGCAAAAAAGTTGAAGCCACGTTTCTATGGTCCTTTCAAAGTCACCAAGAGGATTGGTGAAGTTGCTTATGAGTTGGAGCTTCTAGTTGAAAGCAAAGTGCATAATGTCTTTCATGTGTCACGCCTCAAGAAGACACTTGGACACAACGTGGTGGCTACTTCAGAATTACCCCCATTGGATGAAGAAGGTCAGTTGGTGTTGGTTCTTGAAGAAATTCTTGATACTAGAGAGTGTTCTTTGAGGAGAAGGACAATCAAAGAATACTTGGTTAGATGGAGGAATTTGCCTATTGAAGATGCCACGTGGGAAGGAGAACATATTTTGTTGCATCCATCTTTTTAGTTGCTTGAGGACAAGCAATCTTGAGGAGGGGGGACTGTAATGTCCCCTTCTCATCAGTAATCTATTCTGACATTCATCAGCCTATTCCGGAAGCCTGTAGGCGTGTGTGAGGTAAAATTAGGGTTTCCAGTTATGAGGTTCTTTGGCATTTCTGAGAGTTTACTATTTATAGTAAATTCTATTTTAAGCAGTATGGAGTTTGTCAACTTTCAGTACCTCATTTCTAGTTGGAGCAATCATTTGCAATTCATGTCTGACTTCTTAAGGCATTTTTATGATGAATAAAGGCATTGAGGTTATTATTTGCAGTTGACCCCCTTGGTCTAGGAGAACAACTTTAAGTTATGTTTAAAAGTGGGTCTTGGAAGGGTGACGCCTTCATGAGTTGATTTATTAATTATTGAAAATAACATAATGCCTTGGAGAAAATGGACGCCACTTTTAAAAGAGATACTTTTAAATTAAAGTGAAATTCTTAATATGCAAAAGGGACGCCACCTTGAGGAGTTATTTGTTTTTTTAGAAATTTGAAAAGACTCCTATGTCTTTTGGTGTGCTTCTTAGGAATTTGAAGAGTTTTGTGAAGCTTCTATTTAATGAAGGATTTTGCTCCAGCCTTACATCCATTCATGTTATCATACTGTTATGCTGTCGGAATGACAAATGAAATCTTGCTTCGAGGATGCTACCTCCTAGCCAATTATCCAATTTCATGTTTGAAATACATCTAGTTGGAATTCGCTGCTTCTCATCTAGACTAGCAGATTGAGCTCGATTGTGAAGATATTTTGAAGATTTATCAATTTTGGTTTTGCTGTTTCATCTACAGCTAAAGGTGATTTCAAGTTATAACTTTATTTTCAGTTTGAAATTGGTTCTGGGCATTTCATCATTCTAATTGCTGATCAAGGGCGCCCCTTCATGCCAATTTTGGGATTTTATGATTGAGAATTTGATTTTTAAAGAGAAATCGCCCCTTCAAGGAGGGTCGTACTTTTCTGGAAGTGCCTTGGGATTCGTGTAAAATTCATAGAAGTTCTTTGAAGTTGTTTCTTCATCTCAGCATGGTCGCCTACCTTCTAGCAATCCATTGCACTTGATCTCATTCGATTTGGAGGTGAAATGAGTGAGTTATGAATATTTTATTGATTTCCACAGTTGTAGATTGACATTTTCAGTTTACTGTTTTTTGTATCAGACTTTAGAAGTTCTGATTTTTGATTCATTATCAGCAGTTAGAGAGTTAAATAATTGTATGAGATCATCTATTACTCGTGTTTGAAGACTATTGTAATTCATATGTAATTTGCAGCTTATTTCTTATTTGTAAAGACTATAAACAGTAGTACTGTTCCAGTTCTAATTGCTGCAATTAATTCTTCTTCTTCTCACATAAGTACCCCTGGATGGTATACCGCCAGTGTGGATAATTTGACTGTAACTCTCTTGTACCCACTTTCATAGTGGTGAATCCCCACAATTCTGTGGATGCCCGCCGCAGCGGATGAATGAGACTGTTGTAGCTTCATGGCTGGTTATCCGCCTTCTAGTTTCAATTTTTAAATAGTCACTCCGTCATATGTTAGCACCTCGCCCTCAGTGGGATCTTGAGTGCACATTCTTGACGTTGAGTTTGTTAAATTCAAGTACTTGTTTTCAATTAGCTCCTCCGCCATATGACAACACCTATCCCTCCTTGGGATTGAGTGTTCATTCTTGGTGTGAGTTCTTTCAAGTTTGTTTTCCTATTTGGAGCTAACGCTAATTAAGTTGGCTAGTGCTGATTATGTGTGTAAATCTTCAAGAAAAATTTGGTTAGCATATTTCACAGGACGATTGACAAATGATGCATGGTAACATTTTGAAAGACAAGATACAGTGGCGATGGTGACAATATAGTCATTGAAGGCATAAGAAGTATGACACATTGAGAATGATATGATAATAGCAAACTACGTACTAGAAAGTTACCTTATAATGAAGTAAAGGAGAATTAATATCAAGATGAGAGAAAGCATAGAAGGCACGATACAATGAAAGAAGAAAGAAACCATGATAAAGATGCTATGTTTCAATTGCTCTCAGTTATGGATTCTTTTGATGTTTTTTAGCTATGTATTTTGGTGTGATAACTATTCTTGCAGATTGGAGTGTTTTGGAGTGGTTTTCATAAGTTCTATGCTTGTTGGTCGTAGCATTCAAGCCTAGGTCGTACCATCATTTCTATTTGTGCGGGTTGGAGGATTGCAAACTATTTTGTGGGTATTGCTCCATTATCTTCTTCAGACATGGGCAATTTGACTGGTGAAGTTGCAGAATTTTTGAATGAGAATTGGATTTTGAGGGTTGGTCACTCCTCCTTGTTGGTCGTACCATTTGGGGTGTTATGTCTTTGGATGTTGTGAATGTTTTTCCTTTCTCTCCTTGTTGTTCAGACTAATTTGGAGGCGCTTTGATCATTCCATAACCTTGCAAGCAACTTGGGGGTGTGCTATGGTGTTTTGATGACTTTCTAAAGATGTGTGCCTTGTTATGAGTGAAACATAGAAAAAGGTGATCCTAAGTCCTAAGTGATTAGAACAATGGGATTCAAGGACTTTTCCTAGGGTTTCATTGAGATGGAGATCAACAAGGTATATAGATTGACTTTAAACCATGAAGGTGAGCCAATCAGACCTGGATCTACACCAATTTGGGATTGGAATGGATTGGAATTAATTTTCCTTGATTAACCTAATTAGATTATGTCCCCTAATATCAAAATTGCAAGAATCTGATAATGTATAGACTAAAACAATAGTTTGCAGGAAGATCTGGGAAATGCATAGGATTGTGTACCTACCCAAAAAAATTGGTTTCAGTGTGAATAGGACTAATTTTCCCAAGGGCGTATAAGTCCTTGTATGCCTCTCTTTCTTTATTTTTGAGGTCCTCTGATGACAGATCTAAGATCTCCATTTCCGCTTATAGAGTTGTTGGAACACTGCCGGATAATTCTGTAGGTGAGTTTCCGTGAGTTAACAAGATGTAGGGCTTCAATTGCAACAATGAACAATTTGTCTTCAAGCTTCCTTCAATCCTCTTCAAACCTAAAATCTAAACATTCACAAAGAGAAGAGATGTTGTGCCATTTAGGGGCTTGCCTTAGTCAAACCCTGTGTTAGTGTTTTCCCTTCCACAATGGTAATGTCAATGATAAAAATAGATAAAAGATAGGAAAGAATGATGAAATCACAAAGTGCTACAACTCACCACCCTTCGATGGCTTCCTTGATGTATTGAATTCATACACATCACCTCAAGGTCTTGGATCTTACTTGCTTGATTGCTTGAATTATTTGGAGACCTGCAACAAGGGTTAGCTTTCACAAACAATGATAACATAAACACATATGAACTCACATAAGATTTGACATGATGTTAGGATCTTGAATTGTTGTAGTAAGGCTCTGAAATGTTGCTCTTGACTTGCTTGATAGTGCTCTTGATAATAATAATTGCTCATAAACTCCCCTTAGTGCTTGTTAGATTTCAAATGATGCAATAAATAGGTTTTTATAGGCATTTCTCCAATTTCCGGAAAATTAAATCTCGATATTCGACATTTGCGATTTGAATTTTGAATGTTAAAATGTCAACACCGACATATCCAAAATTGGTTCTGGCAAAATAGGCAGGCCCATATGCCCTAATTCAAATGGGTCTTTGTAATGTCCCCAATTTAATTAAGCCAACACTGTAATTAAATAAATAATCTTAAGTTGTTGAAAGAGTTAAATTTAAAAGACAACTTAAATTAATTATTTAATAATGTAAGGTGACTTAAGACAAGAAAGAAAGAATATTTAATTAAGTCACTTTAAGGGAGAAATATGGAGTTGAAATAAAGTTAAAAATGGTTTTCAAGAAATCTTGGAGCGATTACGGAAAGCTGAATAAAAGATCTGGAGAAGCTCATTTTTGGGATGCTTGGATATTTTCTGGTTTTGGAAACTTGGTTTTCAGGAGCTTGGAGATGCAAAACCTCGGTTTCAGAGGATTCGATGGAAACCGAATTCCTTTCCTAGCAAAGTCACTTAGATTTCGTAGCTGAACATATTGTAAATCAGATTTCAAGATTGTGAGGTCTCTCTTAGAGACAAACTTCCGTAATATCAATTGAATTAAACTCAGGGAAAGAATTTAGGTGATATTCTTTTATATTTGCACTTCATAGTTCGTACATTCTTAGCCATACCTTTAATTTTGTCATTCTCTTGTTATTCTGTTTCGTGGGCCTTTAAAAGAAATTAATCTTTCCTGAAGACGACCAAGTTAATTGAGTCAGGCTTTCTTTGGATGACTGGTAATGAAGATTTCAATTGAATAGTTAAGCTCCCAGACTAATAGTGACAGTGGCTTATATTGAAGCAATTATTAGTGTTGAAGACTTCAAGGATCAGAGGTGCCCAATCTTGAAGAAAAGAAAAGTTGTGGGAATGTTAAAGAACATTTGGTCAGGTCACCTTTAAAATGGAATACCGATGTTCACAAAATTACGATAAAGTAATCTTCATCTTATGTTGTGTAATTCAATAATTTGAAAGATTGGGTCTATGTGTTAGCCGCCAGTGTGAAGGAGTTTTGGGAGTATCGGGTTTTTCAAGTAATTGTCTTTTCTTTGAACACTTCAGATGGGAAATTTCAATGTCGGGGAAATCTTCAAGGAATCCGGATATTATTGAAGCACGGGAAAATCTTTAAGGAAGCGACTCAAAGATTTAAAGAATCCGTTTGAGGAAATAGTCGATCTCATTGTGAAATCGACTATTTGTATTCAAAGATTCGATTATCCTGAAAAATATAGATGACGTGGCAGAGATTTTCGTTATCAAGAGAGTCTTTAATAACATTGAGTTACCTGAGCTTTTAAGCTAGTCGATATCCCTGAGACCATGGCAACACTCAATTTCTTGGCGGTGGTTGTTGGAGTTTTGAATTAGTCGTGGGAACATCGGGAGTTTCAGGAGTAATACCAAGACGCCACCAATGATTATTCGCACTTAATGAATTGTAGCAAACAAGAAAGTATCGTGGGATTTTTCAATATTCTGAGGTGGCAACAAATTTATCGGGAGGCTAAGGAGTCTTCATATTGTGGTTGAAGTCGTCCATATTCTCATCTATAGGGGTCTGTGATTGAATTTATTATTGATATTAAAAAGTTGGAGTCGTGTTTGTTGTGGCTTTGAATAGATATTCAATTTAATTTTTAAGACTTCATTCATTATGTGACGGAGGAGGAAGTTGAATATTTTTTGTGGGTCGAATAGCTCTGCCGAAATTTCCAGTAGCTATCACCAGATTGTAAGGGAAGTACTTCATTGCTAGTTATCTCAGAAAATTCAGAAGTCGTGGCATATGCCATCGATTGCCTATTTGGTTATTTGTTTACTTCAGTAAGGTGTTGTTTGCTAAGACTAGGTACGGAATTGAAGAAGACTAAAGATTTATATTTCACTAATTCCAGGTTAGTGGTATCTGCATGTATTGAATATATTTTCTCATAGAATATCATCAATTATTATTTTGACAATTGTTCCTGTAGCTTTGATGAACTATATGTATCTCTCAAATAGTGTTTATCTATTGTTATGTAATTTGAAAATTGGAGAAAGATTTGAATGTGTTTAAATTACATAACATTACTTTTTCCAGGAACTCAATTGGAAACTGCCATGTCCTCGATTTTGTGCAACACTAAGATATAAAGCATTAAAATGTAACATTAATATTAGAAAAGAAATATTTAATAATTTAATATTATTATAATTATAATTATCGCGAGATAATATTATAATTATAGTTATCAAACATAACATTGTAAATATTAAATACTAACAAATTAAATAATGTTATCATATGTAAAATAATGATAATAAAAGTATATATACATATATTTTATTTTAATAATGAAAATAGCAAACATTTTTAGGAACTGATTTAGCGGAGATGTGACCCCCCATAAGGGTGCGATCTTTTAAAAGCGGAAAGGTGTGTCTGTTGAGCGATTAAAGTTATAAAAATCAATCTATGCCAAAATGAAAAGGGTATGACATATATGAATAAAAATCCTAAAATAATCTTAAGTATAGATTTCATGCAGACCTCATAATACTTCAAAATATGGATGTTATAGAGGACATTACAGAATAAAATGAAAGCCCTCGCACATTTGATTTCTTGATCACGACTATACAAATGAATGAATATAGCTGACGATAATGGATACTGGCGTAATTATCCAGGGTCATGCCCGAAACCTGTTGCTATAGTCTCAATGTGTCGATCTTGGGATTTTGAATGTCGACGCCCCTATTGCTCATGGTGCCAACAATAAGAGGATCCCGGTCTTGGAGTGTTGACGCCAATGGTGTTGCATCATTGTTACAATCAAATAGAACTTTGCTGACAGTGCTAATTCCCGTGAATGGAAGACATCCTCTGTTTCGTCGTTCAGCGTACACATATACATATGACTTTCACGAGCCTCCATAGCGGCAAGCACCTCAGACTTTATTGGAGGGAAGCCATTCGAGAAGAAAGAAGAATATGGAGTGAAGGACGAGAGGGGAAGCAGGGCGAATAAAGAGACACAACACTTAGATCACGAAAATGTGACATCTAAGAGAGTTGGTTTAATCAGATGCCTTGTTCTCGCACAGTAATGACTATTATCTCTGTAGAAAGGTTAGGCCGCACCAAACTTGGTAAGTGATTTTCCTATTTTCTAATCTGAGTTAAGAATATTTGAAGAGTATTGTACCTTGTTATAGTTCTTGCAAGATCTGCACCTTGAATATAGTAGAGCTCTCGCGTATTCTAATTATAAATTAGTGTGGATAACCTAATTTGGAGAATAATGCTTCACTGTTAGAGTAACCATTAGTAGGACCCAATCTGAGTCCTTTCCTCGATAATAACATCCAGTTTAGCTTAATGTATGATAAACTCTCTTGTGTAGTATGGCCTCGTGTTGCTGATGGAAAATCGATACTGTCCATACCAAAACCTCTGCTTCTTAATAATTAGGCATATGTGTACATTGGTCACCTTCCAAGGAAAGAATACAATTAGATATGCATATTATTGTCTCTTTATTACATTAAGATGGACCTATTAACAAATTGATAAGCCTATATTTAGATATGAACATATATAGTATATTGTTTACTATCCAATAATGAAGTTGTTGCCATTAGTGAGCCTGTAAGTAATAATGACTCCATGGGATCTTGTGAGATGTTATATCAAACCCTAAAGATAGGTAAATAATATATATATAGAAGATTCACTCATAATGAGCAACCAAAAGGGATGAATAAACCATGGCAAGAATGAAACAATTATATCTTCTTTGATCTTGTTAGATATTATTGCTGAAATTCGTTGGTTTCTAATGCTACTAATGTCTCATTGAGGAACTCTTTGAAAACAAATCCAGGTTTAAGTGCTTCCACAAATAGGGGACATTACAGAAACATTTTTGAACAACAAATATACAAACTGTTTGACGAAATTCCTGAGCGATATAAGTGGTGAAATTGGAAAATTTATATGCCAATTTGGGGTAGCATACTACAATCCTGACCCTATTTTCTAGGACATTAAGTGTCAAGGGAAAAATATCAATTGGATGCATCTGTTCAATGCTTGCAATTTCTCGGAAAATGGTACAAATGAGCCCCGAAATGCATAATTTAGGAAATTAGGTAGTTAATTAGGCTTGGTAATTTAGGGGGGACAAAGCATAGTGTAAAATTGTCAAGGGTGACAATTTATGACACTACAATGGGCTTGCTGATTGGAGTGTTTTCAGACCTGTTGCTGCATATCAGACCTGCTACAGCAACTTTCTAGACCGAATACAATCCTTTGGGGGTCAATTCATGAGGTATAATTGGTGATACATTGTTGCGGTTATCTTGTTTCATGATGGGAATTCATGTGGGGGTTGCTTATTTCAAACTTATCATATTTAGTAGCCTTTTAGTAGCTGGTTGTATTTGTTAGTATCATTATATTGAGCTCACTTTGTAACATTGATTTGGTAGTACCATTCAGTGATTTGCCCATCTTTGGTTTTTTATGCTAACCCCACTGAATAAGTGGCACTTCTATTTCCTACTGAATAAGCAAATGATCTCTTTCTAGTTTCATGTAATTCCCGGTGAATAAGCAAATGAACTCTTTTTGTTTTCTTGTTGAATAAGTGGATGTTTCCTTTCATGTTTTGGAGATTCCATACTCACCCCACTGAACAAGTGGTTTACTTCAGTAGCATTGCATTGTAAGTCTTGCCACTGTATGCTCTCACCTTTCCCACATCGGGATTAGGATGATCAGAAAGTGGGAGGTAACTGATTTCAATTGATTATAGCTTATCACTCACCCCACTAAACAAGTGGTAGCTTTCAATTATTGCAATGTACACCTTGCCACTGTATGCTCTCACCTTACCCACATCAAGATCTAGGTGATCAAAAAGTGGAAGGTAGCTTATTTTAGTTGCTTATCATTGTTATTTTGCTAATGCTAACAATTGCAAAAATTGAAAAAATTGTGGTGGATACTACAGCAAGATAAGTTTCTTCCTCAAGATCCACATCTTCATCAACTTCATTCTTCGTATCTTTCATAGCCTTTTTATCCTCCTAATTCTCAATGTCATCCTTAATCTCTATCACAATGAATAGTATCTCTTCTTTTGAATCTCTCTTTTTTTCTTTTGTCTTCACTTTTGACCTGCACACATTCAAAAACACAATAATCAGTTTCTTCCTCAAGATCCACATCTTCATCAACTTCATTCTTCGTATCTTTCATAGCCTTTTTATCCTCCTAATTCTCAATGTCATCCTTAATCTCTATCACAATGAATAGTATCTCTTCTTTTGAATCTCTCTTTTTTTCTTTTGTCTTCACTTTTGACCTGCACACATTCAAAAACACAATAATCAGTTTTATTACAACTAAAAAAAAATTACTTACCTTTGTATATGTCGGATTCTTCTTTGGGCCCTTTATCAACATGGACTTCCTTTGCATCCAATTTATTTCTCGAGCTATCACTTGATTCATGCTTTGAATTCTTCATCCCTTTTGATGCATTAAATGTTCCTTCTTCTTTAGATGAATTCTCTTCTTCTAACTCCATATCTATCTTTTCATCATATTTTTCTTCTTCTAAATCCATTTCGACATTTTCTTCCCTTTTTAACTTTTCTTTTACTCACAAGGTCATCTTTCTTTTCAAAGATATCATCTTTCTTTTTTGTTGCCATGTGTATTCCAAGTGCCACCACATCATTATAATTTGGTTTTATTTGTGCTAATTTATCAACATTATGCTTAGTATTTCCTTTTCCTTTTCCCATATGTGCTCTTAAGGAACCTGCTCTGATACCAATTGAGGAGCACACGATTATACTAAGAGGGGGGGTTGCAGGGTGAATCTATATATAATACAAAATTTTACTTTTCCAAATTCAATTAATCACATCAACCACACATATGCAAGATCTAGCAATTGAGAACACACAATTTACGTGGAAACCCTTTCGGGAAAAAACCATGGAAAAATATTGCTTATATATTATAGATTAATCTTCTTCTTCTTCTTGTAGGCTCCAACCTACTAGAGATTCCAATATCCACTTGACAGAAATATAGGATCCAACCTATTATAGGCTTCAACCCCCACACAAACTGAGCTCCAACCCAGCAAGAGGCTCCAACCTCTATGTGATAGGCTCCAACCCCCACACAAACTAAGCTCCAACCCAAATACTATCCTTCTAAATATTATCAGAACTCCTACAATATACTTCTTTCCCAAATCTGATCCGAAAACAATTCTGATCACTACCTCTGATTATGTAAGATGTAAGTCTTTCCTTTTCAAATCAGGCTCACAGTCATATACTTTCACTCCTTCACAAATCTGCTATAAATCATACATATTTCTCTTTCATAATTCTGATCTAATCATGCACTAATTCATTTCACAAAAACTAATCATTATCATGCCAATATCTTCACATAGATTTCTGCTTCTAATCTTCACATATATTTGTCATATATATCTACATTTATCATTCAAACATGGACTGCATATACACTCAAAATAAATCTGAGTTACACTTCATATTTCTGCCCTTTATTTTCTTTTCAATGTATTCTTATTCTCATAATATTCATTGAATTGTTTTCTCTTTTGACTCCCAATCCACCATCTATTTATATCTTCTTCACACCTCTTCCAAAGAGAGGCAACTTCACTCATTAGACACACCCAATTACCAAGGAGGCAACTCTTGTTAAATACATACCTTTTCATTACATATGATTGATGCCTTTCCATGATCTTAATCGATGCTTATTTTATGATCTAAATAGTAATCTTAAATGCTTCCTTTTCAAATGTAATTGCTGCCTTAATAAACTCAAGCGCTGCATCTATTTGAAGAATGCTAATCGCTGCCTTTCCTCTTAATCATCCTTCTTTATTATTTGCTACCTTTTGCTGCTTGTGATGTCCCCTTTTGGGATCACCCTAAATCTTGCCCTAGAATCACAAGTCAATTGAAACAAGAGGAGTAATATAGTTAGATTTTAAACTTTACCAATAAACATGTCCTTAAATAAAACCTTGGAATAGGTCCTGCAATCATGTTAGATAACATATAATTCTACCAATGATTCAACAAGAGTTAGAGTACATATAATGCACATATATTATCAATTATTTCAATCCATTTGGATAAATCATTTAAGAAATCAAGAATCAATAGTGCTATTCCTATAGTCCACCATGATGGGGTTGGAGAGGAAGCGTGTTAGGGAGCCCTAACTTCACCACATCTAAGCCCAAGAGTGCAGAGTAACCATACTCGACCCCTTGGCCCCAAGGGGCAGGAACTCTCATCCATCCCGCATGAGGTGGGCTACTTAGAAGGGGAAGACACACCTGCATCCCTAATCATTACTCCTCAATAAGAAGCCCTAACTTCACCACATCTAAGTCCAAGAGCACGGAGTATCCATACTCGACCTCTTGGCCCCAAAGGGCAGGAACTCTTGTCCATCCTGCATGAGGTGGGCTACTTAGAAGGGGAAGACACACCTGCTGACCTTATTGAGGTTCCTCCCTAACCCTTTCATGATTGCTTATAGGAGATTCAAATAAATAAATGATTATAGAGATTAATTACTATCATCACAAAGAATTGATAGACTATGTATATATATACACTCAATCTTCTTATTATCTTGCGTACCACAATTTAATCACGCTGCTGTAATCTACTGATTTCTAATCTGATTGATATATCAGAGTTGCAGATTGCTCAGTCTTTTAATAGACGTTGATAGACTTTATTCCTTTATTTGATGCCTGAGTGAAATATTCTTCTGAAGCTGATTGATGATGTGCTCCCTTGGAAATCTCTCACCATTTATATCCCACAAAGGATGCAAGGGACATGGTTGTTCAACCTGTATGTCCCTTGGTAAGGGACATGTCCTCTTTAGCCTAATCGCTGCTTTTCTTTGTTATTTTTGATTGCTTTACAAAAGGGAATCACTGCCTTGTAAAGCCGCTTTCTTTTTATTTTTGTCTTATTCTTTTTTTGTCTTTTTCTACATTTGTCTTTTTCTGATTTTTTTGTGTTTTATTATTCTTTTGTCTTCCTGCTGCATAATATAAAATATTTGTAAATCTAATTCTTGCTGTAACATGGCAGAGGCATGCCACTACCTTATGTTAACTTTTATTTCTCCTTAAAATGGCTGCTTTTATTCTTCTTTAAATTAATCGCTACCTATCTCAATCTTTAATATTTGTCTTTAATATGATAGCGCTGCCGTAACTAATATAATTGCTGCATTTAATAATGTCATCAATCTTTAATATTTGTCTTTAATATGATAGTGCTGCCTTGAGGATGATCACACTCCTTCATATCAATGAATAATTACGTATTTGTAATGTCCCCATTTTTAAGAGTCAGCATAAAGTTAAATTATTAATTTAAGTTGTCGAAATCAATTGAATTAAAAAGGGACAACTTAAATTAATAATGCAAAAGTAACTAAGTTTGAAAAAAACTAAATAAATTAATTAAGTTACTTTTAAAAGTGAGTTCTCAAAAAGACAAAATTAGAAGTGAAAGGCTAAAAGAGGAGAATTCGAACAGTCGCTAGGAGTTACAAGGAGGAGGTGAATAAAAGAATGGAGGAGCTCATTGTTAGTAGGCTGGATTTTGGATTTTGGAACAGGTTCTTGTTGGTGAACATAGTTCATAGCCTTTCTAGGGTGGGGTGACTTTTGAAAGAAGATTGGCTTCGGCAGTGAAATATCTGCTTTGGCTGATAGCTAGAGAAGACTTTTAGTTTTCTCGCTTGGATTTAATCAATTGAATTTTTTGGTGAAATTTTGTTTAGTCTATTATGAAGACAAACTTCTAGGGTTGAATTGATTTTGTTGTTAAAATTTTCAGAGCTAAAACAAAACAAGATTTTATTGAAGCGATACAAATTAAAAAACAAATGGCGAATAAAAAGAAGCCAAAACAAGTAACGTCCCAGTCAAAGACGTTACAAAGATGTTGGGGCGACAATGGTCAAAGATGTTACAGAATCCCTAGTCAGGGAGGTTACAAAACCAAAACAAGAAAACAAAAATGATGACAGTTATGAATGACATATTCATCAGTAACAAGGCGTTACAAACACTATGATTGAGCATTAACAATAATTACTGGATAATGTTAATACCCTCCCGTAATGCTCAACGTACAAACAAAAACTAAGTCTACCCAAATTGTGTTGGTCATCAAAATGCATAGTATGCAGACTCCTCCTACTCAGTTTGCTCTGCCACTGGAGCACTTTGTTGAGACGCTTCCTAGTTGGACTTCTCATCAGCCAACTGTTTTCTGCAATACCTCTATATATGACCAATCTTCCCACAGTAATGGCAAGTAATAGACTTCTTCTTGGAGCTCTCCTCTGAATCGTCTCATCCTTTCTGCTAAGTGGACTTGCCTTTGCCAACATCCTTGGCAGTAAATGCTTGTTCGCACTAGGAGACTCACTGCTGCTTCCAAACTGCTTCCTCCACCTATCCTATTGCAAAATCTTGTTGCACAGTTCATCAAACATCAAGTCAACATTGGTGGATGTAATGTTGAGAGGTTCGATGAAGTGCTCGTAGGAATGTGAAAAACTCTTCAAAGTGATCACCACCATATCCTCCTCTTCCATCATACAACCAATGGCCTCTAGTTGATTTCAAATATTTTTTATTTTCATCAAGTGCTCCTGCAAAGACACTTGGTCATCCATCATAATAGAGAAAATCATATTCTTCAGAAATAAATCCCTTCCCTTGTCTGAGGTCTCATGAAGATCTTTCAAATGCTTCCAAATCTCCGCAACAGATTTACCAGATGGTATTTCTGGTAACATCTCATCGGTGATAGATAATTTAAGAAGCATGACTGCCTCCCTATTACTTCCATCATACTTGTCCTGATCCTTCCCAGTAGTAGTGGGATGAACTTTTGTACCTAGAACAAGCGCAATCAAACACCGGTACTCAAAGATGGTAAGCATCCTCTGCTTCCACGTGTTGTAATTCTTTCCATTGAACCTTTGCGAACCTTCCAACATAACATTGGACAAAGTTGCCATACCTCTCGTTTTCCAAAGCACAAAAAAAGAGGTAACTTTGTGATCAGTTGGCAGAACACTGGACAATTAGCTAGCACAACACCCGAAAAATTGCCTAAAAAAGAGGCTCAGAAACTATAAGATTTTTTAGAAAAATCCTCAAAAACATTGAAAGTAAGATTCTTTTCAGAAAAAAAATCCTCCAAAAAACTTCTGAAAGATACCAAAATTTCAAAACTCTTGTAAATTTTTAAGAAAAAATTTCGAAAACTCTTTTCAAATTTTTTATTTTCCCAAAAAATTTGTCAAAAACTGGCTCCACAAATTATTTCAAGTTGCCATCACCTCCGAAAACCTGGCACAAAAAAATGAAAACCACAAGCTGTGGAGAAGGTTGAGAACCCCAGAAATGTTGAATGATGCTTGACACTGGAACAACCACACCACAGACGTGCACCCAAGGAAGAGAAGAATCTTCAACAAATCACAAGCAATCAGCGCAAGAAGAGGATGAAGAGATGCAACCGTTGCTAAAAAACAGGATCCGCCTAAAAGAAATCGCGTGCAAAGACTTCACAAGAAGAGAAGTCACGCAAAGAGAAATGACGACGCAAAGAGAATTCACGTAAACGAGCACCAAGACACCCACAAAATTCGTCACTTGAACACGAACACACACAAAGAGAGCAAGCCGTCACTCGAACTGGAGATGACTCCTGGGAATGCAAGAAGCCACAAATACGTCTCCAAGAAGCCAAAATACATCTTCACAAAAGTTTGACACACAGAAACAAAGGAGAATAAATCCGTCTCACCAACGCAATAACTAGATCACGGGAAGCGCTCACACGAGAAGAAGAGATCCCGATCACCCTAGACGCACAAGCATGAAGCAATATGAAACGTGAACAGGATGAGACGCAACCCACAGAGATGTCTCACACCATGACCCAACTAGCATCAAGTTCAAGTACTCACGGAAATATTCCCCTAATCGATTCGCGCTGATACCATGTTAAAATTTTCAAAGCTAAAACAAAACAAGATTTTATTGAAGCGATACAAATTACAAAACAAAAGGCGAATAAAAAGAATCCAAAACAAGTAACGTCCCAGTCAAAGACGTTACAAAGATGTTGGGGTGACAATGGTCAAAGACGTTACAGAATCCCCAGTCAAGGACGTTACAGAATCAAAACTAGAAAACAAAAATGATGACAGTTATGAATGACAGAGTCGTCAGTAACAAGGCATTGAGCATTAACAATAATTACTAAATAATGTTAATAGATTTCAAGCTTTTTGATTTTCAGAACTTCTTTAGATATTAAGGCTGGAAATATTGAGTGTCAGACTTTTCAATTGTGAAAGGCAATAACCAGTCGAGTCATTGTTTTGATAACTGTCTGAGGATGCGTACAGATGATATTTATTTAATGTTTAACTGATGTGTATGCCTAAACGACTACATTAGTCATATCTTATGTAATTAATATCATAATACAGACTGCAACATCATATCGACAATAATTGTGGATATGCAAATTTTTAGAAGGGTCAATAGGTAAATTCAAGTTGATGTGTTGGCGTTGCAAAATTTATCACTTTCGCCCTTAAATTGATAGTCGCGTTTAAGATAACACCCCTGTTTTTTTTGTTTTTTTGAAAATACTCTATTGTTGCTCTTGTTTGTTCAATGATGTTTTGTGTTTGGTTTTCAATGCAATTGCAGATTTACATAACATGAAGATGGTATTGCAAGAACAGAAAATTCAAGCAACTAAACTCTTGCATGGGTATTCAAGTTTCTGTTTAATATCAGACTTAACAAAATATAATCAGACCTGGAAATAGCTTGTACAGCAGCAAGTAGGCTCATCAATGAGCACCTAGCCAACCCACGCCTTAGCCTGCAAGAACTCTGTCTTCACCAATGTCTAAGTCTCTCTTTTTCCAGCGCCAAAGCTCTAGTATCAAACTCCATTTTGCAAGCCCAAAACCAATGAATTTGTGGAGCAAGAGGGCGGCCCACTTGGGAAGGTCGATCTGGCCTAAAAATTCGCATACACTTCCAAAAAATGCAAATAAATACCCATTGGAATCACCTTGGAATATGCCTTGAGAATAAACAGCACCCAGAACGAATGCTTCAAGCAATAATGTATTGTGAGCCAAAACCCATATTCAGGTCCATTTTTGCAAACACCTAGAAACTGAATAAAATCACTCCAAAACCTTCAAAACTCACACCAAAACTGAAAGCAGATGAAAGCACACCAAAAACCACTAAAAGACTGAAATATCTTCATCTTTTCTTCAATGTAAATCAATCTTTGAAGCTCCTTTGATCTCAACTGTTAACCAGCACCAATATCTGATTAGGGTGGATATTTCACCACCAAAACAAGCCAAACGATGGAGGGTTTTCTTCCTCACAACGCAGCCCAGGCAACCAGAAGACAATCCGACAGCATCTCAGTATGTTGATGAAATATTCCGAGCCAAATTTTTTTACTTTTTCAAATTGCAGATTACAAACCAATGCACCCGTTAAGGTTAGCAGCTAAACCAAAACGTGCTGAAGCAACTCTAACCAGAATGTACACCAGGATCCTGATGTGGGCAAGGTGTGAGCATTGGTCAGAGGATCTAAATCAAAATGCTTATGCAAGAACTCTAACCAAGAATGGCGCCGATGATGGCGAGCATATGGTCAGAGGATCCCTGAATCTAATGTACTTGAAAGCACACTCGACACCAAGTATGTGCTACTCACTCCAATACGGAAATGAGGCGACCATATGGCGGAGATAACAGAAATTACAATGCTTGAAAGAAATAACTATAATGCTGAAAGTACTCGACACCCAGAATGTGCTTTCTAACCCAGAGTGGGTAAGGAGCTACCATAGGGCGGAGATAAAGAAATACAATTGCAATTACAAAATGTAAATATGAGCATTACAAAACATGATTAAGCAAGATGAAAGAACTGCTGTCAGTACTACTGTCAGCTTACAAAATGATAGAGAATTCGCTTGCCAAGAGCATAGGAATTTGAAAGATTAGCATTACATCATATAAGAACTCTCCGTGGCTTGATTAGAGATGCCAGTTCAATAAATCTCTCAATGATCAAATAATAATTCTGTTTTTCCACAAATCTGCACTTTTAAATTAAAAACCAGCAACCTAGGAATTCACTCATATGCTCATATCTCTCTCATTTCTCACCCAAATGATCTCAAATCTAATGCAATAGACCCTCAAAATGATGGCGCCTAACTTAGTAATAAGAAATGGCATCTAAAAATGGTTATTAATTAATGACACGGATCCCGAGGCACTCCAGAAAGTGCGCCCTACAAGGAATGACGGATTTGCTTTATAAAATCATACGCTTCATATTAAAATCTGCAAATATTCATGAAGGGTCGCTTCCAACAGAGAAAACCAATGAGACAATACCCAGAACGACTCTTTGTGTATTTTATGACTTATGATTAAAAACATCAATCTGCTACAATGAATGTGCAACTCCAGAAAACCACTAATATGCATAAAACTGATTTACATATCCTCACAAAGACTAAAAATGCAGAAATCTCACAATAAAACATTCAAACTACACTATCTCACCACTAGTCGCTATCTTTCAAGCGAGAAGCAATGCCCAAGCTAGGAGGCCTTCATTCCTCGAAGCAATCCCAAAGCCAATCCGGCAGCATAACATTCCTGTAGATAAAAGATGCCCAAATGATGATCAAAGTCTTCCTTTTATAATTTCTCGTTGACTTCTCGAAACCCTAAACTCCTCTTCAAGTCAAAAACCCTAATCTCTTGCAAAGATGGCGTCCATTTCCTTCAAGCTCAATATTGACTTTTTAAATAAAATCAATACTTTAATAAATGCGTCCACTTTATAGCTTGATTTGACTTTGGGTAAAATATAAAATATAAAATAATCTTTAATGAAGGTGCCACCCTCAAAAAGACCACTTTTCAAAACAACATAAAGTCAATAGACTAGGCCAAGGGGTCAACGTTAAAATATAACATTAAAAGATGACTTTTAATTAAATAGCTCAACTTATCTCTCCAATTGTGCCCCGAAGCCATAAATGAGCAAGCCAACTGATCAAACTGAAGTAGGAAGTCAACCATGCTGAACCCAACTGTAAAACTGCCAAAAATAGAATTTACTAAAAATAGTAAATTCCAGAAAATGCTCAGAATGCCGAAATGAACATACCACTGTGAAGCTCTCTGAAAACCCAGAAAGAATCCGCCATTGAATCCACCAACTCCGAGCAAAGACATCCTTAAAAATAGGAAACCCTAATTTTACCCTTCGAGTAGCCTACGGGTCTCTGGAATAGGCCAACGGTCACTGGAAAGATCATGCTTGAGAAGGGGACATTACAATCTGCCCTTCCCAAAATTGCTTGTCCTCAAGCAATACCACCACAACTCCAGAAATTTTAAAACTAATCCATACGCAAACAAGTATGATCTCTGGTTCCCAAGTGCGTCTCAGGAAAGACCCACCATGCCGATGTTGCACCACTCTGATCACATCAATGAAAATATCATGCCAATGCTGCACTGACTCCCCTTGTAACTCCAAAGTGTTACCATCTATGATACTCAAACTGAAAAATCTTAAAGATCTTAAAGGACTGAGATTAATATCAAGTAACGTCTCATGTCCACGATGCCCAAAGTCAACAATATCAACCATACCATTGTCTACCACAATTCTAGGCAAGAAAAAAGATAGGCTACCCAACTCAAAATCAATCTCCTCAGCATACCTCCACATGGTAACAAACGAAACCATGACTGCAAATGTGACATCTTCAACCCTTCTTGCAAAGAGAAAAGCTTTCCTTTGCAAGAACTCAACAAACTCGAACTCATGATTCCACATGAATTCCCTATGCCTCCGCTGATTTATCATGGCACAACTAAGAAGTCTGAAGAAGTTTCTCACAATTCCAACCCCAAGAGTCTCAGCATGTAGAATCAAGGCATTGAACAGGATCTCAGCAGTAGGAGTCTCGAAGTGCCAAGCCAAGTCGAGCGAGGGTCTGCTGCTCCAATTATTTGTACATGAATATGTACCAAGGAAACCATTAGAATGAGTATGGTCTCTTCCCAAATGCTGATTGTGCTCAGCCCACACCACCAATTCTCTCTTGTGAAACCATAAATTGTCCCTCGAAAGAGATTGGAAGGTCTGAAATTGAATGAACCAGCAACCCAACAAGACTGAAATGATCAACTTGAAATCTGATTTTATGAAAATCAACATCCAAGGAGATAGATAGCTGTTGCCAAAATGAAAATCAGCACCCAAAATATCATGTCTGCTTATATCTACAGCCGAAAATAAACCCACTGAAGATCCCATCATAGCCAAGTACCAATCTTTGCTCAACTTTACTTTCCAAAACTCCCATTGATCATTAGGAGTGAACTTCAAATGACCGACAAAGAAGGTAATAACATCCAAAGGACAGTGAATTTGAGGCTCATCACTCCAACATACCTTCTTGACACATGTCAAAAGTGAGTTGATACCAGGGCTCCACATCATAAGTAAAGAAGAGCCAATTTGCAAATGGAGAATTACTTTTACTAGAACGCTTTGGGAAATACGTTCTATTTGAATCATCGCACCCTGAAACTCCAAGAAGTACTCAACAAATCTGAATTCATTGAGAAAGCCAAATTCGAAATCATGAGAGAAGAATTGCTGGAAGGATTCAATGGACCCTTCATCAAACTCCATTATGAAATTAGTTATTCTTAGAGAAGATGGTGTAAGCAGGAAGTCCGATAGGAATCTGACAAGCATCCATATCAGAAAATGAATGAACTCTTCATCGGAGTGCCAATCATCCCTTTGTTGCCCATCAAGATTAATGACCTCATTCCACCATGCTTCTTGATTTTCCACCTCCTGAATGGGGAGACTAGGAGCAGCAGTGAAGTCTTCATTATGCAGCTCATGCATCCTCGTTCCATTGTCAGAAGAAGTGCTAGAACTTCCCTCTTCAACAATGATGTCATAAGAAATTTCCTCAAGGCTTGAAATCCCATCATCTACCTCAAAGGAATGTTTCTCATAAGCTTCCTCATCACTTGGTTCAAAAAGAGGATTGTCATAAGTTGCTTCAGCACCCACTTCAAAGAAAGGGTTGTCAAAGACTTGGAAGTCCCCTTTTCCATCTTGCTGATCCAAATCTGCATACGCAACTTCTGATTTCCTTGTGAAACCTTCAACATCAAACTCCTCTCGAAGACTATCAAGCTCGTCAATTACTTGCTTGATTTCTTCAACTCTTTGCTCATTCTCTTGCCTGCTAAAATGTTTGAAATCAGCAAACTGGTCTTCAACCTCTGTTAGAGAGAAATGAGTTTCTTTTAACTTGTCCTTTGTTGATTTAAGCTCCAGAGTGAGCTCATCAACCAAACTCTCATTTTCTTGGACAACACTGAAGGACTTCTTTGCAAGTTCAATAGCATGATCCCGATCCTCCATCAAGTGTATGCAATCTGATTTCAACGCCTCCAAAGAGTCTCTGATGAGTTGCAAATTGAAAAGAGCAACTTCATCCTTAACTCCTCTTTTTCTCTCTTCAAGCTGAGCCTTCCAGTGGAGATCTTCAATCAAACTGTGAGTGCGATCAAATTGGGATAGAATTCGCACTTCCCTCTTAAAGGACTCTTTGTCTTGATCTTCCCACTCAAGAATATGCAAAGATGGCGGATTGCTGGTTGGCTGATTGTCAAAATCAGAACTTTGTTTTGTGTCTTTGCGGCCATCATAGCTGCTCCAGCTTCCGTGTCTTTCACCTTCAACTAGAGGAGAATGCTCATAGTCATGAAAGGCATCATACTCCACAAAATCTTCAACCCATTGCTTGCAATCAGCTTCGTGCATTGATAAATCAGCTTTGTGTTTAGTAACACCCTCAAACTCTCCATCTTCAAGAGCCATATGGTCTTCAAGCTCTTCTTCTTCATCACTGTCTTCTTGATCAAACATTAGAGCAGCACCCAACTTGCTCAATGGATCATAGTCATCCGCTGTTCGGAAAGTTTCCGTAGAAACATTTTCTTCTTTAGCGGCTGCAACCCCTTCAAAGACATCATCATGGAGCTTCTTTGAACCCTCTTCTTCTTCGAAGACAACTTCCTCTTCAATGGCCACCTCATAGTTTGCCATGCAATTTGATTTTTGATCTTCATCTGGATCAAAGGGAAATTCATCCCACAAAGGTTCTTTATCATACCTTGGTGTCAACCAACCGGGATCCCAAATGGAAAAAGGCTGATTGTTTTGATCAAGAGAAAAGTAGTCTTCATGCTTCTCTTGGAGTGTTGAGTCTTTGAATAGGTCACCCTGTAACTCACTTGAACTGATTTCTTCATAAGTCCCTCTCTCCAAGGGCTTAGTTTGATGACCAAACCCAAGTTGACCCATGTCACAAACGTCATAGTGAAGTTGAGAATCTTCAATGTTAGCTGTTTTGAAAACTTCATCCCTTTTGCCTTCAATGTGACCACCATCTATAGGTATATTTCTGATCTCATCTTTAGTAATCATATGCATACCAAAAAGGTCTCCTTGATCACTTGTCATATCTTCATCTTGTGAAAACTCTTGATGAGTTTGAACAACAACAAGAGGGAAACTATCCATCACCATACCTTCAACAAGAGGTGGTACAAACATGTTGGAATCATTACCAACATTATCACTTTGGAAATGGTCATAGGCTGATTCAAGGGCACCATCAGTATTCCCCTTTACTTTCTCTTCTTTATCAAACTCATCCCATACAACAGTACTACTAAAATCTTCTGTGAAGTCATTTCTCTCAAGACCTTCATTGGATGAATCCTCATTGGGACTCAAGACTGTTGTTATGTTCTTTTCACCAAGCTGATCTTCATTACTTCCTATTACATGCAAGTCAAGGGAAGTATTATGGGGTTCTACTCTTAACTCTTCACTTGCCACGGTATCTTCATCAAGCTCACGATCATTCTGATGTGGCATATGCACCTTTCTATCCCGACTTTCAGACTTAGCATAAATCTTTCTGACTCCCCATTTTATGTCAGGATCCTTCATTAGCGTACATAGTTCATGCATTAACTCAAGTAGTGACTTCTCTGTAGTCATCTTTTTCTGTACGTAGTATCTGGTATCTCTGTCACTCATCTGTTAAATGAACTTTGTTGGGCACAGGATGGCAGGATCTTGGCTCTGATACCACTGAAATATTCCGAGCCAAATTTTTTTACTTTTTCAAATTGCAGATTACAAACCAATGCACCCGTTAAGGTTAGCAGCTAAACCAAAACGTGCTGAAGCAACTCTAACCAGAATGTACACCAGGATCCCGATGTGGGCAAGGTGTGAGCATTGGTCAGAGGATCTAAATCAAAATGCTTATGCAAGAACTCTAACCAAGAATGGCGCCGATGATGGCGAGCATATGGTCAGAGGATCCCTTGAATCTAATGTACTGAAAGCACACTCGACACCAAGTATGTGCTACTCACTCCAATACGGAAATGAGGCGACCATATGGCGGAGATAACAGAAATTACAATGCTTGAAAGAAATAACTATAATGCTGAAAGTACTCGACACCCAGAATGTGCTTTCTAACCCAGAGTGGGTAAGGAGCTACCATAGGGCGGAGATAAAGAAATACAATTGCAATTACAAAATGTAAATATGAGCATTACAAAACATGATTAAGCAAGATGAAAGAACTGCTGTCAGTACTACTGTCACTTACAAAATGATAGAGAATTCGCTTGCCAAGAGCATAGGAATTTGAAAGATTAGCATTACATCATATAAGAACTCTCCGTGGCTTGATTAGAGATGCCAGTTCAATAAATCTCTCAATGATCAAATAATAATTCTGTTTTTCCACAAATCTGCACTTTTAAATTAAAAACCAGCAACCTAGGAATTCACTCATATGCTCATATCTCTCTCATTTCTCACCCAAATGATCTCAAATCTAATGCAATAGACCCTCAAAATGATGGCGCCTAACTTAGTAATAAGAAATGGCATCTAAAAATGGTTATTAATTAATGACACGGATCCCGAGGCACTCCAGAAAGTGCGCCCTACAAGGAATGACGGATTTGCTTTATAAAATCATACGCTTCATATTAAAATCTGCAAATATTCATGAAGGGTCGCTTCCAACAGAGAAAACCAATGAGACAATACCCAGAACGACTCTTTGTGTATTTTATGACTTATGATTAAAAACATCAATCTGCTACAATGAATGTGCAACTCCAGAAAACCACTAATATGCATAAAACTGATTTACATATCCTCACAAAGACTAAAAATGCAGAAATCTCACAATAAAACATTCAAACTACACTATCTCACCACTAGTCGCTATCTTTCAAGCGAGAAGCAATGCCCAAGCTAGGAGGCCTTCATTCCTCGAAGCAATCCCAAAGCCAATCCGGCAGCATAACATTCCTGTAGATAAAAGATGCCCAAATGATGATCAAAGTCTTCCTTTTATAATTTCTCGTTGACTTCTCGAAACCCTAAACTCCTCTTCAAGTCAAAAACCCTAATCTCTTGCAAAGATGGCGTCCATTTCCTTCAAGCTCAATATTGACTTTTTAAATAAAATCAATACTTTAATAAATGCGTCCACTTTATAGCTTGATTTGACTTTGGGTAAAATATAAAATATAAAATAATCTTTAATGAAGGCGCCACCCTCAAAAAGACCACTTTTCAAAACAACATAAAGTCAATAGACTAGGCCAAGGGGTCAACGTTAAAATATAATATTAAAACGTGACTTTTAATTAAATAGCTCAACTTATCTCTCCAATTGTGCCCCGAAGCCATAAATGAGCAAGCTAATTGATCAAACTGAAGTAGGAAGTCAACCATGCTGAATCCAACTGTAAAACTGCCAAAAATAGAATTTACTAAAAATAATAAATTCCAGAAAATGCTCAGAATGCCGAAATGAACATACCACTGCAAAGCTCTCTGAAAACTCAGAAAGAATCCGCCATTGAATCCACCAACTCCGAGCAAAGACATCCTTAAAAATAGGAAACCCTAATTTTACCCTTCGAGTAGCCTACGGGTCTCCGGAATAGGCCAACGGTCACTGGAAAGATCATGCTCGAGAAGGGGACATTACAGTTGACAAGTCCGGATAATCAAAAATTGGAGCCAAACTCATATTATAAACATCTAGGACGAATGGACTCCAAAAGTCTTATAATTTCTCTCTAAAATGTACGCCCTTCTCCCCGTTTTAATAATTTAACATTTTAAATGTTATATCCTCTCCTTTAGGCGTCCACACTTGGGAGACATTTAAATATTAAAAAACTTTTTTTTTCTTAGACAACTTTAAGTATTTTCATTAGGCGCCTTGGTCCTTTTCAATGACCACTTTTCCCATGATATAAGTTATATTTTAACTTTATAATTCAACTTAATGAAATAACTTAAGTGGTCAAAATAACAATTGATCCTAAAGAGAGCAAAATGGACAAAGATGTTTAGTACATGACACTTCATGATGACTTAAAGATTGAAGAGCACATGATGGTTGAGACGAACCAGTTACATTAGAGCAGCTACATGAATACATAAAGGTGGACGAGAAAGTTGATCATTTACTTAGTGGAGCAGCCACTAGTGTTTTGGCTACGCATGAGGAAGATACTATACAATGGCATGATGTCATTACTGATTTGTTTGAGGACATCAACATTATGTCCCATCATTCTCATGAGATAGAGGCTTTTGATCATGTGGAAGTCAATGATATGATATCACCCATTGATGGCAGCCCTACACCAATTGATAGAGATGAAAATATCAAGCATAAGAGGACTGATTTTGTACATTTTGGCATAGATAAGGTAAAGAGGTCCAAAAAGATGAATGAAGAATGGATACAAAAAGCCAAAGAGGCTAAATTAGTGGTTGCCAATGCAAGACAACACCTTCAAGAAGTCAAAGAAACTGTCAAACTCAACATAGCAAGGCAAAAAAGGATAGATAACATTAGAAGACTCTTTATTCAAAGAGGGGATGAATCTAAAAATGCACATTATTCTAATGATGATGATGAGATTGGTCAATTGAAGGACTGGTGTATTCAGCTATACCATGTGTTTTACCTCATACTTCATTGAGTGTTGACAGTACTACTTTGAAGGCAACAACAGTTGAGGTGGATAGATGGAGTTGGGATTGTCACTTTGGTGTTAGAGGACAGATTGATGATGAGTCCAAGTTTGACAGGTCTCTCACTTTGAGTTCTCCAGTTGGGTGTTTCTAGCAGTAGGAGTTTGAGACTTGGTCTCCAAGGGGTATCAGAGTGACACAACGGAAGTCCATTGGTGTTGAGATGGAGTGACTTCCAGTTTATTGCAGTACTTGGAGTCGGCATGGTGGGGTGGATATACAGGTTTGGGATCCTATTGATGTGATTTTTGTGACCACACCAATCAGCAGAACAAAGTTTTCCGAAGGCTACTCCATTCTCTCTTGATCAAAGTATTCCGTGCGCTAAGATTGCGAGATAGATTGCACGTTCAACTCCAAGGTTCCGAAATGCTTTGGAATACCCTCAGTTGGTTGGTTGTGAATTGCTGTTTTCACAAGGGGACCTACACAATTGTTCAAGACACTTGCAGTTAACAGTAGATGGATGATTGGAAGGGATTTATATAATGCGGATGATTTAGCAATAAGTACGTTTTCCTAAAACTAACCAAAGATGAACGGAATGTAAATGAGTATAAGGGTAAGAAGGTTCTAGATTCTATTCTAAAGGCGGGACGTGGGATCAATCTCAACAAGCTTCAACCAAACTCTGTTTCGCCTCACACTGGACAGCTTACACAAAGTAGGTGCAATCTTCAAAGGGATAGCAAGTAATTTTCAAGTTACAATCCAGCATCAAGATACCGTCAAAACGATGCATACCAAGTCATGGATTACAACTGAAGTTAAATTTATGAAATGCTCCAGTAGACCACGCAAGGCAAACTTGTCGTCAGCAAGTCGCTAGTGGTATGGAATAAAACGAAGTTGCCTTGATCAATGCCACAAATCCACAGCTACTATCTACTTGCATGAAATGAAAACTGTGCTACTTTAAACTACTTTACGCTACTTGGAGTCGAAGGGATGAAGAAACCTTGCTAGCTATCCATAACAAAGACGAATTTCACCATCAATGAAAAGATCTTCTATTATGAAAGTATTACACAACAATCTCTTACAAAAGTTTTCAAAGAAAAACTTTCCTTCTCCTCCGAACTATGCTAAGCTATCAAATTATCTCTCTAACAAAATGTCTACTCTTTGATGTCTCCTCTAATCTGATCTCTATTCTAATGAATTACAAATGAGGGGGACTCCCCCTTTTATAGATGGCCCAGTCCAATGGACGACTCAGATCACAATCAAAAGAATGGCTAAGATTGAGCCACCTCAGCCCTAACCCTAAAAACTGCTAGAATGGGGAGTGGTACATTAAATGAATCAAAGATTCCCATTCACTCCCAGAATAGTAAAGGCAATTAATGCCCACAATCAGTCTTCTAGAAGATCATCGTCCAGTAGTGCATTCCCATTCTCCTTCTCCCTGGTTGCAAACTCAATGAACCTAGTAAGTACTGCTTGGATCTCCTGAACTGAAATAGGTGGAATGCAATCAAGTTGGAACTCTAACACCGTGACTGACTGCTCGTGCCGTGTGCAAGATTTTCTCCAAGCAACTAAGGCATCCTGTGTACTCTGAATCAAGCTGGAGAAAGTAGAAGTGTTCTCAAAGTCATCCTGCACAAAGGTCTTCACCTCCGAAAAGAAAGGTGCCAGCCTACTCCTCAAATTATCAGTAGTCACCTCATCAGGATTCAGCCGCTTAGCAAAGATTGCCTCCAAGGTGTTCTAGACTCCATCAATGATGTTCGTCATTGCCTTCCCGACTCTGGCCGAATCCGCCTGTGCCGCATCAAAGAAACCACGCCCCGTGATTACTGAAGAGTACCATCTAGAAAAGTCGTATCTATCATTCCCTTGAATGACCCCTCCATCAGTTAGCATCTGCAAAGGAACATGCCTCAATGCCTCCAGACGCTGAATAACTTTGCTCTGATAGACCGAGGCATCACCCCAGGCCTGATCAACTGCCTCCATGCGTACCGTAATGTTGGAAGCTTGCTAGTAAGCACAAGCAAGGTTTTCCATGAACTTTTCTGTCTCGGTACGAACTCCCGTAACCCATTTATCTGCTTCCTGTGCCATCTTTCTCAACTTCAACAAGCCGCTAACTGACTCTCTGGATAACTCGGCTGGAAGCTCTATTGCTGGAATCTCCTGCCCACAAGGACGAGACAAGTGCTGCATATATCCTATCAAAGCCTTATGCTCCCTTTTCAACTTCTTATACTGTCCTTCCTTTTTAAATAATTTGTCCTTGAGTGCCTGGTAGGAATTATCGCATTCCTCAACAATCTGTGCACCTGTGGGGCATCCTAACTCCATAGTTGTGATCACATAATTCTCTGGCACTGCTTCGTCTCGATCACAATCAACTTGTGGCACCGCCATATGAAGGGTGCGGGAGCCATCCTCATCAATTGATATCTTTGAAAATTTTCGTGCTCTCTTCTTTTGTGGAGGCGCATTGATCCTGTTTAACAACTCTTCCATTTCTATCGTTGGATCAATCTCTTCACTGGGGCTTCTTCTCATCCTATCTCTAAGCCAATCAGGTACAACATGCTAAATTTCAAATGGCTGTTGTTCTTGTGCTTCTACTTCTCGGACTTGTTCAACTTCTATATCATTCTGGCGATGCTCATCAGCCTCAAGTGGCCGAGTATCTCCTGAAACTATATCATCATCTTCCAAAGCCGTCTCTAACTCATGCTGAAACTGAGGGTCAGTAGCAGTTCCCTTATCGGTCTACTGATCATCTCTACTAGGTGCGTTGACACTCTGGCCAACTGACTCTCTCTGTGGTGGCTGATTATCTTCTTGTACTGCTTGCACCTAATTCAATGCATTCCTTTGATCAGCAAATAAAGAAACCTCCTGTATGCTTGGAGAATGTGTCTCCAATGGTGTGGGTGGTTCAACTGTAACTCTTGGAGGCTCCAGCTCAACAAGCTCCTGCCGAACTAGCTCCTTCCTTCGAGATTCTGGACCTCGTGTAATTTGTTTCTTCCTGTTGATGGTGGGTGTCCTGTGATCTCCCATCAAATTGTAAGTCAAGGAAATTGACCTACTCTTCAATCTATTCACATGCCTGTCAACCCACGCTCTGGTAAATGTCAAGACTGGAATAGAAAGTGTGTCCAAGTTAGCAATCTCTGGTTCTGACCAATCCGAGAGTGGAAGTGGAGTATCTCTCACTGCCTCATAATCTGGATGGACAACATTCATGTCCTCATCCACCTGGTCTGATACCGGAATGACTTCACACTCCCTAATCATGCCAATTGGCAACCTAGAGAACATTCTCTTCCTGACTTCTGCTTCGTTTGATGCACCAGCCCAATAATCCTCTGTCATGTCCCCTTCTAGTTGACATCTCTCAGAGCACAGGATTAGCCTATTATGCGACCCTCGTAGGCTGATAGGATGGATAGAGGGTCTTGATGGAGCTTGGCTTGGCTTCAGTTGTCAGATTTTGACCAGTTGGCTTTCATTCGGGCTCATTTGGATACCGTTTACCTGAGTTGCTATTTTTAGTAGTATTTGGCACTCAGAGAGGCACCCCTGCTATTTTTAGCAGTACAGTTTGATCACGTGCAGAATCACTCCCTGGTTTGCCAGCTTCAGACGGTTCATGCATCGGACGTTTCTTGAGGGAGTTATTAATATTTGATTGATTTAATTAAATATTAATTAAATGGAGAATATAATATAAAGTTATAATATTTTAATATTATAACTTAAGTGAAACATTGAAGGGGTCGCCCATCATTGAAAGGGGGCCGTTTTTAATTATATTTTATAATTAAAAATGCGCTTGAAGACTATTGAAAAATTAAACAAGAAAAGTCGAATTATTTTAATGATGCCTATTTTGAAGGAATTCGCACTTTTCAAAGAGTATAAGACTTTGCTTTGAAAATCGAGCCATTATGTTATTGATTATTGAAAATTGATTAAGTCTTCAACCAAAGCACGGAAGCCAAGGGTTTCAGTCTCAGAGCATTGGGGAACGAGCCATCTCCAGTGAAAGCAATTCAGAGGTTGTGAAATATCATCCGATTTATTGCCAGGCAAAGAGATTTCTTCATTCAGAAGAAATTACAGAGCATCACAGACAAGAAATATTCAGGGTTTTTGGTTAGCAATCCATCCAGAGGAGTTTCTTTCATCAAGGCGCCAATTTCAATAAGATCTAGAGATCCTAGGAAGGGCCGTACTTCTCATTAATTGCTGCTGACAAAGCCGTACTACCTTACAGCAGGGCCGTACCAGTTCAAAAGGGCGTATTTCTGATCTTGGTCAAAACGCCTTCTATTCTGGCATTCACTCTTCATCAACTGGGGCGCAGTGGTAACTGGGATTGTTTGAGATCGATAGACCGAGGGAGAAGCAGATCTTGTGAAGGCCGTACCATTCATGTACTTTCAGATTGCTGCAAATACCAGGTTTTTATTAAAATAATGCTCTTTCCTTTGTTGCATGTTATCGGATCTCTATTGTAATAAGTCCAGAAGTTCAATAAATGATTTGCCAACAGTAGATCTCGTATTTCTATCAATATTGGTGTTGTAGCATTTTAATTTGAATTTCTCATTAAATTCTTGCAAAATCGCATCTTTCTATATTCATGCAAAAACCACAAAAAAACCAAAATACAATCAAAACACTCAAAACAATTAGATTCAGAAGTCAGCGGAAACAAGGGTTTCTACAGTGGTATCAGAGCTAAATCCTACCATCCTGAGGGTTTAGCAATCTTATGCAGTGTTGGCGTTTAAATTAGCACCTCTGGAGTGCTGATTGTAAACGTTCAGCTATTTCAAATGTTTTGCAACACTTCTTCGTTATTTAAAGAGGAGAAGTCCCTCTCTGCTGGGAGCAATGCGTAGGGAAGGGAAATGTTAACTAAAGTTCCTATCTTTTTATGCTTCAGCGGCAGGACACAAGGGTGCACAAACACAATGCGCCGTAGCTAAGCTTTTCTCTGGTTTTTGCAGATCTCAACTACGACTAACTAGCTTCTATCTATCCAATACCTTCAAGGTAAATAAAGCATGAGGGTAAAGGAGCGGGAATGGGTTGGTTGGATCACCTGAATTTGCCGTCTCCCGAGAATATGACCGAGGCTCTGAACTCTCGGGTACACACCGGGATAAGGTTGGTACAAGCAAACACTCTACACGGTAAACTAGATCTGAGACCTGCCAAGGAGGAGGGACTCCTATCCGAGGTATGAGCTTAGGAAATAGTTTACTAGAAACAACAAAATCACGATGCCTTGGCCAACGAGCTTGCTAAGGAGGAGGGACTCCTATCCGAAGTATAGCTTGGAAGTCAACACATTAAACAACATCAAACGATAACTGTCAATAACAAATATCCAAGGAGGAGGGACTCCTATCCGAGGAGGGAAATGAGACAACAAGTTATTAGACACAAGACGTAGACATAACTCAAATAAGATGATCAAAATGCAAGCGCCTTCTGATATTCTTCTTCAATGCTTCATCAACGAACTACAAAAGTTGGGAAAGCAAAGGCACGAAATCATGCACAATTACAATCGTCCAACGAACTCTCATCCAAGAGTGAACAAGTATTCGCTTTCAAAGCTGTTGGCAACAATGGTGCAGCAATTTTGCATAGCAAGTAAAAGTTAAACAAATAATGAGCCCAAGGCTCTTATTTATAGAACTCAAAGGAGTGGGCAACCCCAAAATCTCCTTGAGTTAACAATGAGTTCTTGCCAATCAATTAGCAAGATTTATTCCTAAAAGGGGGAACAAGCAGTTAACTGGAAAACTACTTCAGTTAACTGAAAGTAAACAAAGAGTCAACTGGAAACTACTTCAGTTGACTGAAACAAACTAAGGGTGAACTCTAATGAAAGTATCCCTCAAAAATAGACATCCACATTTAGTGGAGATCTAAGATCCACAAATCATGGAAGCCAATTAGACATCCTTAATCAGTGGGATCTGACAATGCATGATTTAAGGAAAGTGGAGTTAAACTTGGAAAGAGACATCAAGTTAACTCCAACTACATTTAATGTCATCTTGAGTTGACTTGGAAAGAAGCATCAAGTCAAACTCAAGTATCATAAATGCCACTTGGAGGGTAGGACGTCCTTCTTTGGTGCATTTATAGCTTTTCTCATTTCACCATTTCTGGTCAACAGCTCCTTGATCTATGTGTTGACTTCTTCCGTCTCCGGATATTCAATGCTTTGATGACACGACATCTCTTCTTGCGCAAGCTATTGCTCTTGGTAACTTTGGCGGCTTCGTGCTTGGAATGATCTCTTCGCAGCTGGCAAGTCAAGGTGCTTACTACCACGCGGGAGATGGTAATATTGGTCTTTTTGCTGCAAGATCAGTCTTTCTTACTTCTTCGTCCAGAGTAACTGCTGCAGGTCTCCACTGAGCGGGAGATGTATTCTTTTCAAAGATAAAGATCTGCAGACTGTTGGTGATGTCCGTTTGCTCTCCAGCAATGTGTGTAAGATCTGGTTGGAGAGTTGCTGGTGCAAGGTCTAGTTGTTCAATTGGAGTCCAAGGACGCCAAATTGTCATTCCGCGAAGAAGAACTCGCCTGTTGACTGTAAACACGGACGTGTTCAGACAACTTCTGAAAAACCCCTGAAAATAGCGCCCTGCCGAGAAGTATTTTTCCGGAAAAAATCTGGCACATGGGTTTTGTTCGTGCTTCAATGCTGAACAAACCCAGTTCCTCAGAATTTGGATTCTGAGACTTTTTTGGAAAAACCCCCAAAAATAGGGGCAGCAAGTATGCTGATTTTCGGAAATTTGACGAGATGGGTTCCTCTGGAAAATTATGCTAGATGTACCCAGTTGATCTGATCTGATGTAGCCTGCCACCTTTTTGAAATGTGCAAGAAAACCTAAGACAAGAAGAGAGGAAGTAGACAGAAGATGGATTGGAAGTTTTTATCTGACTCTGAGAAAATCCGTCTCTGAATCCAACCTTAGATTAGCAATCCTCTTCTGCTTCAGATCTGCAAGAAATATTGAAGAACGGATGAAAACCTTGGCCAGATCTGTAAATGGCGTCCTTGAGAGCTCATGGCTGTTCTTGATCATCAACCTGCAATGAAATAATGAAGTAGGATGCCTATACCTTGATTACATAGACTCAAGCCTTAGATCCACAAGTTTGGGGACCTAACTCACGATCAAAAGTGATTTTGGCTTGATCTAAAGTTCAAAAAGGTGATTTCCACTGATCGTGGAGTGTTTTAGCCAAGTTTTGCTCAAAATATCTTGACTTTAGTCAACAACTTGACTTTTGACTTCTTCAAGGCGTCCCTTTTGATTTTTGCAAGTTTTTTATTATTTTCTCTCTTGAACAACCTCAGTTTGATCCTGAATCTGGCTTGATCTGTTGATCCTGAGATGATGCTGACACATTCACTGCTGAGCTGGATTTGACCTGAAGAGAAGTGCCTGGGAGACATGATGATGAAAAGCTGAGTTTAGGGCTTCAAAAGAATGGGCGCCTTTCCCAAGAAAAGGCGCTTTTGCTAATGCCTTAGTGAAATTTTGATCTTCGTTCTTCAGCCTTTTGAAATGACCTCTCGTGCTTTGATCTGGATTTCTCGATTGATCGGAGAGTCAGATGATTTCGCTTGATATCTCATCAGGTACCCAGCTCTGTTCTGCCAAAGATGACTGACTTCAGAAAACCTGGATTTCAATTTAGGGTTCCTTTATTCAAGGGCGCCCCTCCTTGAAAAGGGCGCTTTTGTCTTTCAGCATGATTATCTTTGTCTGAAAAGTTGCCTACTTTGATCTCGATTATCCGTTGACTGCTTTGTCAGATGTTGGTGCTTGTAGTTGCGTTTCCGAGATCTACTTGGGCTGAGAAGGTTATCCTGGGAAGCCTTTTGTCATTTATCAGCATCTGGAGGTCCAAAAAAAAGGTAGCCTTTCTTTTGAAAAGGCTCTTTTTTCTTAGAACTTCGCCGTTAACTGTGGTTTCCTGATATTTCCTCAACTGCCTCTTTTTGCTTTATCAGCAGCTGCTTGTGATCTGTCCCTCAGATGATTAATTTGTTTGTTTCACTGTCGCGCCAGCAGGCAAACGTCAAGAATGAATGCCTTGGATGATCTGGGTGACTTCATTTGACCTTAAAAGATCATGGGCGCCCCTGCTTGAAAAAGGCTCTTTTCAGCATGTGAACAATCTCTCCTTCGTAACATTTCCAGAGTTAGTCAAATTTTGACCTTTTTCACTTTCAGGAAACTCCTCCGTCGAAGATCACCATTTCTTCATGTCTCACGTTCATCGTGTATGGATGTTTGGGAAAATGACTAAGGCATTTGACTGCATAGCCTTCTCTTGGCAGCAAGGCGTGCATTCTCTAGACTTAGTCAATTTTCAGCATTTTTCATTTTTGAAAATCCCAGACTTAGTCAATTTTCAGCATTTTTCATTTTTGAAAATCCCCTTCATCAAACAACATCATTTTAGACCTTTTCCGCCATGGTTGCGTCGTTGAAGCTTTCGAAGGTTAGCTTTCAGCACCTGGTACTGGCCAATCTGCCATTAATGGCTGCGGAACTCCTAACTTTGTTCCTAAAAAATAGAAATAGACCCACCAGAGTAAAACTTATCTTTTGATGATTACGGCTTGACTAGCGTGATTAAGTGACCTTTTAATCCTATCAAAATCATTTTCGTCGTTTACAGGAAGGTCCTATTTTGGGGTTTCACGAAAATAGGAGTAGAAAACCTAATTTCAATTTTTCAGAATTTCGCACATGTGTTCCTTGACAGAAACCCACCAAGATTCTATGATTGGTTTGACCTAAAACAGACTTTACATGGCATTTTAACAAGATTTAGCTCAATTTACACAGAATGCCAAAAAATTTATTTTGGGTACAACATGCAGCCACAAGAGTTTGGGTCACACAGGTATTATACACGCAGACGAGCCTTGATTGACAGGCAACAGGGTTTGAATAGGCAGCCGGGAAACATGGCTGACAGAACAGATATTCCTAGAACAGAAATTCCTCATAACCCTAGAGATCAGGACGATGCAGAGGTTTTACATGCTCTCAGAGACTTACGAGCAGGTCAACGGTAGTCTAATGATGTATTACAGCAGTTGACAGTAGCACTTTAGAGATTGGGTACTCCGAGGAGACCGTCACCACATCGTGACAATGACAGGAGTGATGCAGGATCTCGCAGAGCACCTAGGACGGCTTCACGGACAGCAGATAGGCCCACTAGGCCTACGTTTGTGAGACAGGAGGCCGATGAGGTCATGGCAGGTGAGGAGCATGAGGAGTTGTTCACAGATACACTTATGGCAGCGAACGAGGAGTGGGAGTTAGTACCACCTGAGGTTAGAGAGAGGATTACTTTTGACCGATTTGTCACATGGAGGAGAGAACATAACAGAGGTCGACAGGATTGGAGACCTAGACACCAGAATCATGACCTAAAACATGCTACGAATAGGCTCACTTTAGCAATGTTCGATGGTAGTGGTAAGGTGACAGCCCAGGCATGGATTAGTAAGCTAAACACATTTCTTACATTGCGTCCGATGGCGGAGAGGGATGCTATCAGATATGCGACACTGCATCTTGAGGGGGTAGCTTACGACTGGTGGCACCACGGGATGATGACATTACAGCATGACCGGATCACATCATACCAGGAGTTTGTTGATAGGCTGGTGGAGCGGTTTGACAAGAAGGATCCAGAATCCTACTTTAGAGACTTGGCTCAGTTGAGACAGAGTGGCAGTTTGGAGTCGTATATTGGTGACTTTCAGAAGTTATCAGTTATGGTTCTGAATATTTCAGAGAGGCGACTTGTAGTGCTCTTCATGGACGGATTGACGGAGCCATTGAAAGGTTGGATCAAAGCCTTTGATCCTCCTTCGTTACAGGAAGCGATGAAGAAGGCACGTAGTATGGAGTTGGCAGCACAGTCCAGTAGATTCAACTCCAGAGGTTCGTCTTCATTTAGGGACAATAAGGGCTTCAACAAAAACAGACAGAAGTCTGATTTTAACAAAGAAAAATCAGATTTTAAGAATGATTCAAAGGGTAAATCAGTAGCACCACCTTTGGATCGAGAGGCTCTTAACGATCTACGCAGGAAGAAGCTTTGCTTATACTGCAAAGTCCCTATGACGCCAATCACGATTGTCCTTTGAGGCCTAAGGGCAAGGCAAATCGAGTGATGTGGGCGTATTACGAGGATTTGGAGTCAGAGAATTCCGAACAGCAGGAGAGTTCTGAGGAGTCAGAGTCAGAGGCTTCAGAGCCTAAGGCAGAGGCAGAGTCAGAGCTTCAGATACAGGAGGCACGCCTATCTAGCATTCAGCAGGAGGGCTCATTTAGGATTCGTGGAGTGTTGGCAAGACAGAGGGTCATTACCCTTCTCGATACAGAAGCCACACACAATTTCATTGATGCTAGATTTGCTGAGAAACGTGGACTCATCACTGAGGAGTTCGAAGGCATTAGGGTTAAGGTGGCAGATGGTTACACTCTCAGGTGTGAGCGCATGATTAAGGATCTCCCCTTACACTTGAACAATTATGAGTTCAAGGCTGATTACTACGTAGTTAACATGGGAGATATTGATTTAGTCTTGGGCATGAAGTGGCTTCATTCTCTTGAGGAAGTCACTCTTCGTCTCAAGGACATGGAGATCCGTTTTGATGTGGATGGGAAGACACATATCCTTAAGGCAATACGGGACAGCAACATCAAAACTATTTCCTTTCGTCGGATGGAGAGGCTCATGCGACACGACATGGTAGAGTGGGCTGCCGAGTGCACTTTGGCACCTATACAGGAGGGACAGCAGAAGACTGAATATCATCCCGACATACAGCAGTTGAGAATCAAGCATGATAAGGTATTCAGTGATATTCCACCAGGGAGACCTCCAGACAGGGGCATTGAGCATATTATTGAGCTTGAGGAGGGCGCTAAGCCCGTTATGATTACGCCCTATAGACATCCCAAGCGGCTGAAAGATGAGATCGAGAAAACGATCAAGGAGTTACTTGCTATGGGTCGCATTCGACCTAGAAAATCACCATTCGCTTCTTCAGTTGTTTTGGTAAAGAAGAAGGATGGCACCTTACGCATGTGCATAGACTACAGAGTCCTGAATAAGAGGACTATCAAAAACAGGTATCCAATACCTCGTATAGATGAGCTTATTGACGAGCTCCATGGTGCATGCTACTTCACGAAAATAGACTTAAGGTCAGGATATCATCAAATCAGGGTTCGTTAGCAGAACATCGAGAAGACTGCCTTCCGTTGTCATTGTGGGCACTTCGAGTTTGTAGTGATGCCATTTGGGCTCACTAATGCGCCAACTACTTTTCAGTCCACCATGAACAGGGTTTTTCATTCACTGCTGAGGAGATTTGTATTGGTCTTCTTCAATGATATCCTTATTTACAGCAGGACTTGGCAGGAGCATTTGGCTCACCTGGAGACCGTGTTGAGTATTCTGGAGAGGGAGTCCTTGTACGCCAAGGAGTCCAAATGTGATTTGGGGATGACCGAATTGTTATACTTAGGTCATATTATCAGTGCAGAGGGAGTGCGGATGGATCCTGAAAAGATCCACGCTATCATTGACTGGCCTACACCTGCAAACCTTACACAATTGCGAGGATTTCTAGGTTTGTGTGGGTTTTACCGCAGATTCGTGAATGGTTATTCACAACATGCAGCACCTATGACGGACTTGCTGAAAAAAGGTGCATTCTATTGGACTCCTGAGGCACAGGAATGTTTTGTGAGATTTAAGGAGTTGATGACTACATGCCCTGTGTTGGCACTACCTGACTTTTCGAAGCCTTTTGAGCTTCAGTGCGATGCACTAGGTGAGGGCATTGGAGCGGTGCTTATGCAGGATAAGCACCCTATTGTGTATGAGAGTCGTAAACTCAGAGGGCCAGAGAGACTCTACAGCATTTATGATAAGGAGATGCTCGCTATAATGCATGCCTTAGCAAAATTTAGGCAATATCTTGTTGGCAGCAAATTTTGCATCAAAACTGACCATAACAGTTTGAGACACTTCTTGGGGCAGCGAGATCTCAATGATCGTCAACAAAAGTGGGTGAGCAAATTGCAAGCATATGACTTTGATATTTCTTTCATCAAAGGCACCCAGAATGTAGTAGCTGATGCTCTTTCACGCAGGCCATATTTGAGCTCTATGGTTCACATTTCAGAGGATTGGAGGCATATGATTGCGGCAGAGTATGCCAAGGATACGTGGGCTTCCAGCATTGTTGAGGGATCGACGATTGATACCAGGTACACGCTTGTGAATGACTTGATCATTTACAAGAACAGGATTTATTTGGTCCCAGGGTCAGAGGTGAAGAACATTATCATGCGAGCCTTTCATGATGTACCTACTGCAGGACATCCCGAGTATTTCAAAACCTATAAACAGATTCGGGAGAGATTCACATGGAAAGGACTTAAGGCAGATGTTCTTTAGTACGTGAATGAGTGCCTGTTTGTTAGCAGAACAAGCAGGAGAACACGTACCCAGCAGGATTATTGCAGCCACTTCCGATTCTTGACAGGAAATGGGAATGCCTGTCGATGGATTTCATTACGGGCTTGCCTAAAGCCCAGGGGCGAGATTGCATATATGTAGTTGTGGATCGGCTAACGAAGTATGCCCACTTCTTTCCGATTACCACCACCTACACAGCTACACAGGTAGCAGAGGTCTTCTTCCGTGAGGTATTCAGACTACATGGGTTGCCTCGGAGCATCGTGAGCGACAGAGATAGTCGGTTCTTGAGTCACTTCTAGCAGGAGGTATTCAGACTCTGTGGGACCGAGCTTACACCGAGCACCAGTTACCACCCGCAGACAGATGGGCAAACGGAGATAGTGAATAAGTGGGTGGAAGGTTACCTCAGGAATTATATTGCAGGGCAGCAGAAGGCTTGGGTCAAGTGGATTCATTTGTGTGAGTATTGCTACAACACGACATTCCATATGACCATTCAGATGTCCCCTTTCATGGCTTTGTACGGGTATGAGGCGCCGAGTTTTCTGGATTTGCTACTTAGTGACAGTAAAGTGCCGAGTCCTGGAGACTTGTTGCAGGAGAGTCAGGATACTATGAGGGCTCTCAAGGAGAATATTGCCAAGGCACAGAATCAGCAAAAGCTGTACGCAGATCAGAAGAGGACAGAGAGGTCTTTCGAGGTGGGTGACATGGTTTATCGATGCTGCTGACCTATAAACCAGTCTACTCACGAGGAAAGTGGTTGAAGAAAGCAAGCCGGTATTCGGTCCTTTTCGGATCTGGCGAGTTGGTGGCTTATGAGCTTAGCGAGCTTCCGGCCCGAGAGAAAGGGGGTACACGATGTTTTTCATGTATCCGCGTCTCAAGAAGGCATTGGGACGCAGGTAATGATGCCCGTCCAGTTCTACCTCCCTTAGATGATGAGGGAAAGTTGATTTTAGTACCTGAGTCTATCCTGGAGTACAGAGAGAGACAGTTGCGTAGGAGGACTATCAGGGAATATTTAGTGAAATGGAGAGATTTTTCTGTGGAGGATGCTACATGGGAGAGCGAGGATATTCTGCAGCATCCGGAGTTGAGATTGCTTGAGGACAAGCAATTTCAGGAGGGGCGGACTGTCATGTCCCCTTCTAGTTGACATCTCTCAGAGCACATGATTAGCCTATTATGCGACCCTCGTAGGCTGATGGGATGGATAGGGGGTCTTGATGGAGCTTGGCTTGGCTTCAGTTGTCAGATTTTGACCAGTTGGCATTCGTTCGGGCTCATTTGGATACCGTTTACCTGAGTTGCTATTTTTAGCAGTATTTGGCACTTAGAGAGGCACCCCTGCTATTTTTAGCAGTACAGTTTGATCACGTGCAGAATCACTCCCTGGTTTGCCAGCTTCAGACGGTTCGTGCTTCGGACGTTTCTTGAGGGAGTTATTAATATTTGATTGATTAATTAAATATTAATTAAATTGAGCATATAATATAAAGTTATAATATTTTTAATATTATAACTTAAGTGAAGGGGTCGCCCATCATAGAAGGGGCCATTTTTAATTATATTGTATAATTAAAAATGTGACTTGAGACTATTGAAATATTAAACATGAAAAGTTCAAAATTATTTTAATGATTGCCTTTTGAGGAAAATCGCACTTTTCAGAGAATATAAGGTTTTGCCTTGGGATTTGAGCCATTATGTTATTGATTATTGAAATTTGAGCAAGTCTTCTTCCAAAGCATGGAAGCCGAGGGTTTCAGTCTCATAGCATTGG
>VDFB02294071.1:0-17142 GCA_007258455.2 Sequoia sempervirens
GACAAAATGACGAATTACAAGACCTAGTTTGATATGCAATTTTGTTTTAATTTCCAAATGAAAGTTTATGTGATCTAAATGATATGCAAGATGGCTGATTTTTTTATATTTTTCAGATTTAAAGAATGCAATCAATGCAATTCTAAAACCCTAGATGAAATGCAAATTGAATGCAAAAATAAGACACCCTCCAAATGAGATCTATAATCTAATGTAAATGAGTGCAAATGAATGCGTAAAGATCTAATCTAAGATGAAAGAGACTCCTAAAATCATAAAGTTACAATGTTCAATAAGTCAGGTTCACCATAATGAAACATTGAACCATAATTTTTCTACTAATGTTTCATTAAATTATGAAGTGAATTTATCAAGATAATGAACCACAATTTTTCTACTAATGTTTCATTCAATTATGAAGGGTAAAATGTATCAATAACAATCAGAAATCAATCCTAATTGTTATAATAGAAATAAGGGAGGTTTCAAATATTGAAACAATGTGTACCTTGCTGAAAAAGTGTTGTTTTGAGCCTCACTAAGGACTCATTCGCCTAGTGGCAAATGGGTCCCTGCTAGGGTTTTGGAAAAGTGATTTCTAGGTTCTGTTCTTCAATGTCTACACTCTCAGCTCCTAGGTGTTTAGCTCCTAAAAGTTAGAAATAAATTCTGTAGAGAACTTTCTATGATCATACAAGTAAGATGACAACTTTTGCAACTTTGCAACTTTTATTCTCCACTTGATCTTCAATGTAAAAGCCTATAATCACACATCAAGGAAGAAGAAAAATTGTTGATTGTTAGGGAATAGGATTTTTCCTTAGTCAAACCTCATTTAGGTAATTAAACCTTGTGATGAAATAATGAAACATGAAACAATGATACCTTGGATGAATTCTTGGAATGCAAATCTGAAACTTATCATGAAGTGACCATAATGAACATGTAGATCTTGATCTTGAAATTGACATAAGAATAATGCTTTGAATATGCTTGATTGATATTCAATGCCACATCAACACATTAGCTCAACAACATGCAATACTTTGACATGATGATATGATCTTTGATTGTTGTAATAAAACCTTGATGATCTTCCTTGAATTCCTTTGAAATGATCTTGAATACTTGAAGTTGCTATGTGAATACTTGAAGTTGCTATGTGAAACTATGTGAAATAACCTTATATTTATGCTTAACTTAAGATTTAATCCCAAAATTCAAATAACACAAGATGACATCAGATCTAGGATTCAAAATCATTAAAATCCTACCAAGAATAAGTTCAAAAAGGGGTGTCATAAGTTAAGGAGGACCCATTCACCACCTTGGGAAAATGGGTCCTAGCATAGTTAACTAGGACCAATATTGGGGATTATGAAATGTTATGCAAAAAGGGGGTCTTAGGACATAGTGAAGACCCATTCACCAAGTAGTGAATGGGTCCTAGGTTAAATTCCTAGGACTCAAACCTTGCCAAATTAAGTGTTATGCAACATTATTAATGAGTTTTAGGATTTATCCTTCAGAAAATGCAATAAATTAGGCTTGGATTTGAATTTTAGGGGCCAATTAAGCTCTAATTAACCTCAATTATTTAATAAAGCCCTAGATTAGTGTGAAAGTGTAAGGAAACACTTTACAACACCCTAAATAAGGCACAATTAAGTCCATATAGATAATAGGGTCCTTAAATTTAATGTGAATGTGTAAAACACATTACAACACTAAATTAAGGCCAAATTAAGTTCATCTATTATTAATTATTTCGCATTAAGGAAAAGGGATACTTTTTTTGTTACTATAGTAAAAATTATATTCCCAACCCTGGTTGGGAATGACCGAAGATGACTACTATAGATGAAATCTCGAGGTAGGTGACAAGATATAGCCAATCTTGGATAAATGGATATATTAGGTTGCTGAAGGAGGTTGGAATGACACCTACATATCCCCCGGTAGAAAGTGGAAGCAACAAATGATAAGTGACATGGGATATGATGGTTGTTTGGATAAGATAAGGAAATTTATGGAGTCCAAAGCCATTGAGGAAAGTAAAGAAAGGATCATTGAAATATCAAGCCAGGGAGTTTCATAGGTTTCCTAGTAAGATGATATAGATAGAGAGACTTTGGTTTTTCCTACAAATTTGTTAAAGAGGCCAACAATGACATCTTCTTCCATAGAACTACCTAGAATGACAACCTTGACCACAAATGAGATGACTATGAGATCATAGGTATCTATGTGGAAAAGGTCAACATCTCAATAGGTAGTTGCCATGTTTACTTCTCCCACATCAGTGATTACAACAACAATGATACAAACCTTGGGAGAAGTGCATTTAGTATCAAAGGGTAAACCTATGATAATAATGGACCATTCCCTAAGGGAGGTAGAGAAATGGACTGCTATATCATACAATAGATGCAAGAACATCAACAATCAGGGAAAGTTCCAATAATTCAACCTATTATTGAAGAAGAGCCTAAAGCAGAGGTATACCCAGATGTTGAAGAAGATATGGAAGCCATGGTGGTTTAGTTTACATAGGGAGTGGAGAGCTCAAGAGAAGAAGTTTCAATGAAAAAGGAGGTACTACCTTAGAATGAGCAAATGGGGGCCACATCCCAAGACCCCATTTCATTGATTGATGAAGATGAAGTACATGAAGAAGCACTTAACAAAGAAGAAGTTGAGGATCAATCTCAATAAGAGAAATTTGAAAGAGACACTATTTTCAAGTAGCCTCAAGGTCAGGGAGAAGGTCCAAATATAGTTAAAGATGCTAATTCAACTCAAACCTTGAATGAGGAATGAGGGGATGGTGAGAACCCTAATGCCTTGAATCAACATGAACCATTAGTTCAAGAAAGTAATTTTGAGATAGAAAAGGAAGGGGAAGATGAGGTAAGACTCGAAGAAGGTGAACAAAGAAAATAGAACCAAGTGAATCAGGAATCCTTGCCACCAAGAGGTGATGTAACAAGTGATTCTTTTATGGAGAAGGATGACAATAGTATACTAACAATAGTTGTTCCTAGATAGAAAAATCAACAAGAATAGACACATGAAGAGACAAGGCTAGGTGAAGTCATACTTGATTGGTTGGCTCAACAATCAGCGCTTCACCATTGGAGGTAGAATTGGTGCCTCTAGACTTTAAAAGTATGATGCAAGAAGTGGTAAATCTAAAGATAAGACCAGAGCAAGGGATAGACATGCAATTAGGCGAGATTCAGATGGAGGAAAGACTCTCCAAATAGTTGCACCTATTAGCAAAAAAGATAAGAATGAGGTAACGACTAAGGATTACTAGATCTCTACCATTAACCTGTGACACTCCTCCTGAGAGTAGAAATTGGAAGAAATGAGAATGAAGTTGGAAGCCACTTCTACTCAGATGAGGAAGGAAAAAAAAAGAAAAGAGATCTAAAGGAGCACATTATCTCACTTATAGAATTCCATCAAGGATATAGCCCGACCAAGTCAGTCACTGATGGAGTTGCCACCTAATCTATTGTTGATGTCCAAGGAACAAGTAGATGCCATTGAGGGGTTGAAGCACAAGATAAATATGTTTGAAGACTAGATGGGACATTTGGTGTAGTAGGGCGAGGAGAAAATATGAGAAGCAATTGACAAATGCAAGGAGGAATTATTTTGGCTTGGTAACGTCAGAAGATTGTTGGTCAAGTGCAAAGAACACATGAAACAAAATGATATTGAGGTTTGGTGGTTGGATGCAGCTCGTAAGATAGAAGCCCAAGTGCCAATAGAAGAGAAAGTGGTTATAGAACAAGATTTTTTTTATTGAAAAAGTGAAGAGTGTAGCTGGATTGGGAAAGTGATATATTGCTGCAATGTATAATGGGATTGAAAAAGATCACAATAAAGAGAGAGAAAATGATGGAAACAAACTTAGACCTTGTGGAAATGCTAGCACAACAAGATTTCCATTTGAAGTGAATAGGGCAAGATGATACCAAAGTGAAACCATTCAGAGGTTGGTTTGAAAGGATGAATAATGACCATGTTTAGGACCATTAAGTCAAGAAGTTCTAGATGAAGTGATCAAGTACAGGAATCACATGGGAAAGTATGAAATCAATATATGATACAAAGAAACATAGCCATAAAGAAGGTGATGGAAGAATATGAATGACATAAGTACATCTAGAGAATGACAAAAGTGTTTCACATGGGGAGGATATGAATCGAGTGTTCACTACATTTGGGGAATACAAATGAAGGAAAGGTGGAGATGAGTCTACAAAAGTAGTTTTGAAGAAGAATAAGATAATTGAGGAAGGAAGACTTAGGTTTCCGTGCTACAATGTTTCTTTTATTACAAGAAAGTTTTCCGACACAGTGGCGAATTTAAGTAAATGTTAGTTAAAAGGTTTTCTCTTGCATTTTGTTTGAAGATTCTATTTTCCTAAAGTGTGTTTTCCCACGATTTTCAAAGCTTTTATCCAAGGAGAAGAAGTCAAATGTCTTTGACATGTTCAAATTGGGGAAAATATCCCAATGCCAACTATCTTTTGTGACATGTGCTATGATACGATTGGATTAGTTTTGTTGTACCATGTGCTTTTGAAACTCTTCGCGGATAGCCTTGTGTTCTATAAAAGGTCAGGAGTTGTTCTTTTCTTAGGTTCAAAACTTGTGAAATTATGTACACATAAAATTGGCATTTTTCACCAATTTTATTTTTATTTCCTTTTTTTTTTCTATTCTAGTTTAAAAACTTGTATGCTCCATTGAAATTTTCTAATATCAAAGCAAATTTTAAAGTTATTTCCTTGTATGAAATCTTACGTAGTTGATTGTTTGTTCCTATCGAAGAAGCCAATGTGATGCACTAGATTTGGGTACATATTGACACTATTCAGTGATAAATGATCTCTTATTTCTTTAAACTCTTACATCATTCTATGCCTAGCTATAAAGCAATCCAGTGAAGCGTAGAGTGGTTTTGCTTTGGTTTAGCTCTTATTTCATGGTGTATGCATGGATAATAGCTAGGAGATCTCCTTTAATTTTAGAATTTTACATGTTTTTATTTCCTACTAAGTTTCATTTGACCTTCAAGGATTATGGTGAATATGAGAAACTTTCCAAGTACAAAGTTGGAGCCTAGTCTAGAAAGTGTTACAATAGTTGTTGTAATTAGTCTCCAATTGGGATATTGTTGGTGGAGCTTGATTATCTTCTTGGATTTTCTATGATCAACCTTTATGTAGGAGATTTTTGGTTATGGAGATTGATCTTTTTTTTTTTTGGAGCCACATTTTATATATATTTCCATTGTAAATATGGATTTTTCATCATTAGTGTGACAATGAAAAAAGTATCCCTTCTACTTTTCCTTGCTTCTTTGGGACCTCCTTGTAGACAAAGCTTAATGGTGCCCTAATTTAGTGTTGTAATGTGTTTGATACATTCATATTAGGTCTTTGGACCTTGTGAACTAATGAACATGAATGGTACCTTGCTAAAGTGTTGTCATATGTTGTAACACACTTTCACACTTTTCTAAGGTTTTATTAACTAATTGCACCTAATAAATATATTTTTAACCTTAATCATGCTTTATATAAAGTGTTGTAAATTTTTGTAACACACTTTCACACTTTTATAGGGTTGTCATTAATAATTAGGCTTCTTTATGCTTTAATTGGCCTTATTTTGCATCCACAAGCCCCATTTAATGCATCTTTTTAAGGATAATCCTAACACAAATCAATACCAAATCATAATTAAGGTGTTTTAGCTTGTGTGGCCCAGATTTAGTGACCTGGGACTCATTCACCACCTTGGGTGAATGAGTCCAACTAGGTTTTTGGGTCCCAAACCTAATTTCACACCTTTCTAAGTATTTTTGAAAATGGTCCCGAAAATACCTTGGGAAAATGAGTCCCATGTTGCCCAAAATTAAAATTAATTCAAAATTTTGGTGGGATTTTGCCCTCCTAGATTTGATGTCATCTTGTAGTGTTGCAATTTTGGGAATTATTGCATAATTGAGTATAAATACAAGTTTCTTTCACTCTTTTTCACCCCAAGCATTCAAGTATTCATCCTCATAGCAAGTTTGAGTTCACAAGTGCATTCAAGTGTTTACAAGAGCATTCAAGAGAATTCAAGGGCAAATTATCAAGCATTTTAGAGTATTATTTAAGCATCAAGTATCATGTCAAAGACATCATGCATCATATTTGTTTTTGAGCTACCAATTGTAATGTAGGGTTTTATGATTCAAGCTAGCATTTCATTCAAGATCTATCACCTTCAAGCAAGAGTCAAGATCTACATCCATTGGATCCATCTCACACATGTTTGCAACATCTTATTGATAGGGTTTGGTGACTTACAACATCTTATTTTGTTCATTCATCATTCTCCATTCATAGTTCATTCTATTTCAAGGTTTGATTACCAAAACATGGTAAAACCCCTATCCACTAACAAAACATCATTTTCCCCTCTCTTTTGTGTGTGTTTTGCAGGTGTGAACACTAAACCTACACTTGCTCAAATATTGACAAATATTAGAATTGCTAGTCCATTTAAGCAAACCAAATAAAACATTCCTATGAGATACTTGATCATGCTAAATATGCAAAAAAGATAATAAGAAAACAAACAAGCTAAATGAAAGCATACAAATCATATTCAAACTCTATCCCATAGTCAGAGTGTTGTTCCTTTGATGTGGAAAGAATTCCCTTTCCCACCCCCTTTGATAAGCTTCCAAGATGTGATGAAGTCCAATTGCTCTCAAAGATAATGATAGTAATTGAAAGGTAATGACTTTCCATAAAGAAGTGGATCCATTTCAAGTAGAAGAGACTTCTACTTATAGGAGTGAAAGGTTGAAGAAGAGGTAAAATTGGTGAATGTGGGATAAAAAGGGAGACAATAGGATTATGACACTAGATGGGGATGGAGCACATTTTGGGGAATGTGTAGAGTAAAGAGGATGTAAGAGAAATAAATGAAAATGGTTGAGGATGTAAGAGGATTTAAGGGAAAAGATGGAATGGAAGGAGTAAATGCCTTTGTAAGAGGTTATTAAAGCCTTTTGAAGGGAAATTGAATGAAGGGGTGGTTGGGAGGAATATTTTTAGGAATATTCCATTGTGAGGATAAAAAAGGTAATTAGATAATAGAAGAAATTTTTTTCATATGCAACCTGGTTAGTTGACCATGGGTTTAGTTTGACCAAGGTTGAGTAAAAAGTTAGAGAATGGGTAATGACCAGATTAGGAGTTAATTAATTCAAAATTAATCAATTTTAAGGAATTAGGGGGTTTATGACATTTGATTTAAATAATTTGATTTATTAAATCAAATGAGAGGACTTTAGGGTTTTAATTAAATAAATTGATTTATTTATTTAAACATGATGAACATTAGTGAGCAGGAAGTGAATTAATCAAATAAACTTAATTACTTAATTAATAGAAGAAATTGATAATTTGAGTGTCTACATTTTGCCCCTCTTTGAAGCAATGTACCTATTGTATTGGTTCAAAGACTAATACTGTCAAGATAAAAATTCAAAAAAATTCTAATTTTTCAGATACCCCACTATTGCCTCGGTGGAAGAAATTATGCTGCTACACTGCCCCCTTAAGAGATTAGGCAAACATTTCAATTTTTGGGTCAAGCTTGCAATAAAGATTTAGGATCAGTTCAACTCAAAGAGGACTAGAAAGCTTGAATGTTTGATTTAGAAAAAAATGATGTTGTATAGACAGTCATTGGCCATGAGTATCCTCATGTATCTTTTGATATATCACACATATTTGATACTTGGATAGAAATGTTAGTAAAGATAGAAGAATAAGAAGAATAAGAGGGATCGACCCTTGAGTTTGAGACGATGCAAAATTCCAACAAGTCCATGAGTTGTTGAGACTTTATTAGATATGATGATAGGTGACGATGATTTTCTTATCTAGGGATTGAGACACGAATGGCACAACTTTCCTTATGTTTGATAACATACATAGATACGATGCATCAAGGTATAGACAACTAGGATGGTGTGGTATCTAGTGAGATGGAATTTGACTCGACAAATAGATAGGAGTATTCTTGTTCACACCTGACATATGAAAACCTCACTAGGATGTACTTCAAAAGTTTCAAACATCTTGGACCAAAACACAGAAAGGCATAACCCATCAATGAAATAGTCAATAAGGTGTCCAAAACTCTTCCATACACGCCTACCAAAGAAAGTATCACCAAGTTATATTACAAGAACATCCAACAAACATAGTAAACAAAAGACAATGATCAATGCCCCAATCCTTTCTCTCTAAATATTTTTAGATATACATCCTCGAGAGGTCATGGGAATAGGTGCAATAAGATAAATGATAAGAAGAGATCAAGTAAACAAACAAGCTAATTTTATTCATACCTCTAGCCAAAGGGATGTGTTTTTCTTAGGATAAGTATCCAAAGTGATTGCCAAAGATAATTTCCATTGTAGGAAGGATGCATCTTAGGACATGTTAGCGGATGGTGGCAAGTTGATAGGTTGTTTGAAAAGGTTTTTGATATAAGGTTCAATTGACATGTTTGATAATGATCAAGAGTTTGATTTTTTGCGTTTAAAGGTTCCACTTTTGCTGATTGTTGTACTTGTTTTCCATTTGTGTTACCAAAGGTGAGTGTGACAAATTGTTTATTATGGATGAGATTATTACAGGTGAAAGTAAAATGGGACGAATGGGTTTTTTCAAATATTTGGATGTTTTTGAAATGTTATGAGGTTGTTTTCTAGATTTTTGGGTTATTTAAATTTTTTGTGTTTTTTGTGTCTCGGGGCTCATCAATGATGGACTTTCCTACATTTAAGATTGAGATGACATAGTTCAGATACCTTGTTTTTGATGTTTTTTGACTTTTGACCTATTTTGGGATTTTGATATGTTATGAATGTTTTTGGATTTTTTGCATTGTTTTGACAATTTGGATATGGATATGTGTGATGATACCAGTAATCTGTTTTGGGATTTTGTTGAAAACCAAGCTCAGGTTGATTGATCTGATTGATGGGTTGATGATGATAACATTGTTGAGGATACACAACAATGCAAGGATAGTGTTTAAGCAACTTGAGGAATGGGAAGGATATCTCGAGATGATGAATTGATTGGATTTAATTCATCAAATTTTTGAAGCTTGGTTTGGAACAAAATTTGTTTGAATGATTTGATGTGATGTTGAAGTGAAAATTAGACGTGAATGATATTTATTGTTTGGATTGATGTTCGATGAAAGATGAAGCTTGATAAGGAACATCTTCTTGTCAAAATATGTCATGGGTTTGTGATTTGGATTTTGGCTCACAAATGCTTTAACCAATTTGATTTTACATTTTTCCAATGTTTGGATCACCACATAAGCTAGAAGATATAGATCAAGATTTATTCTTGAAGCAAGATGTAAATATTTTCCCCCAATGTCTAGCAATGTAGGGAATGCCATGGGTGGATGCTTTGATAGATGTATGGATGGAGGGATATGGTAAGCATGCAAAGGATGACAAGGATTATCTTGTGATAAGATAAGGTGTTTGAATAAAGAATTCTCATTGGGATAATGCTTCATGGCTTAGATAATGCTAGGTAGGATAGGATCAATAATAATGACCCATGTCATGATGTTTACCATAAGCGAGTGTAAAGTGTATCCAAAACTTTTATCAAGATCAAGATAATGTAGATAGATGGAAATGGGTTGGATAAATGGTTCATAGATGAATGGATTTATTATGGATAAGATGGATGGAATGTTGCATTTATTATGGATGAGATAAGATGCTTTCACTTGAACTAGCGCATGTAGATGCTTGATTCTACACATGCCACCTATTTTTTAGGTTTTCATCATGGTACCTATTCAAAGTGCCACCATAGTGGTCTTCAGTGGAGGAAAATTTTTTATCTTTACTATTTTCATGATTTTTTGATTTTTTTGTTTTTTTTGTGAAAGATTTTAAGTTCATGTTGAACCACCTGGCAGTGTCAATGTAGATGCTTCTATCATAATGTGCCATCAATATCCTACTTGAAGAAGTTGCTTTTCCAAGATACGTGCACTTGAATACAAGTTTTGAGATTCCTAATCTACTTTGTTGATACTGGAGTTAACTTTGTCTTTTTGCAAACATTTCAATAGAATTCCTTTTGAATCCTCATGATGAAGGGTGGATGCCAATACATGGTCAATGTGATAATTTAATATCATGCATGTAGGAGTGGATGGTGGAGTATTCTTAGGAATAAAATATGGATTGGTCGATAGTTTGGAACCTTTGACTCTCCAAATTTGGGAAGATGAGCAACAATGGGTGGATACAAAAGTGTGTGTGGAATTAGGACCAACTGCGTGATATACTTTGTACATTGCTTGAGAAGCCCGCTTTTGCATTTGTGGACTTCTTTGATGGATACTTTTCCCTTGTTGATTTTGTCCCAGAGTTTCTTTGACTAACAAAGTTTGACAAGGATAATATTTCTTTGTATTCTTTAGTATCCACTTGTATTTGATTTTTCCTTCATTGTTCATTTTCTTTGATAACGTTCATCATGCTTTGATTCAAATATTTCTTTTGATATTGGTCTCAATTCATGGATAGGGTGATGGGTGGATGAAGATTCGTGATATGGTTGGTTGTAGTATTGGCACTAGTTTCATCATAAGGATTCTTTGTGCTCCCTATGTGGACGATTGCTTAAGATGAAGTTGCCCCAGTGTTGTGGAAGTAGTACCCTCATGCTTTGATTCTTCATGTCCTATTTAGCAAGCATTCTCTGATAAATGACCACTACAAATGATGTTATTTGAATTTGCTACTCTGTTGTCTCTAGAATATCTTGTTTGGTTTGACCTATTTCCTTGAGTGAATAATGCTAGATGTCTTCATACATGATGTCCTTAATCTGAATTTGGGATATATCTGATCTCAATGTTGACAACTTAGCCTGACTATAGGAATCAATAACTTGCTCTTTTTGTGTAATAATGTCAGGAGTAAAGGAATCTTGTTTTGAATGAAGATCATCTATGTGTCCATCCAAAGAAAGCATCTCATGGGTAGATGGAGGAGTATATTCTATATGGATATGATCATCATTTGTGACATCTTGTATAGATTGGACAATGCCCATTAGATCATTGTAGCATCCTAGAGCTATAGATTCTTGATCTTGATTAATCTTAGAATTACTTTTGACATGCTTTGGATCAAGTTCTTGACATGGGTCAACTTCAAAGGATGGATTTCTTATAAGGGTTCTTGGATGTCTTCATTAGGCATGGGAAGTGGCTCAATATTCTCTTGATCTTTGAGTGGATTTGGATCAAGTGTTGAGTTGAGGATTCCTTCAATATCTACAACCATGAGGTCAAAGAATATCAATATGTCTTGGAAAGGACCATTGCTAGAATTTGGTGAAAGATGTTGATCATGCTTTGGAATAAATTCTTTAGATATGTCCTTTAACTCATTGGATGATGTAAAGGCATTGTAAACATGATCATTGGTGGATGGATCTTGCATTATGTCAATAGGATCAAATAATGTTAATGCTCCTTGAAATAGATCATTGTTGGATATTGTTGAGGGGTTTTGATCATGATTAAAAAGTGGCTCTTGATGTATGTTGATTTGATCATTGGGTGAGGTAGACATATCTCCAAGGTGATCATTGATGGATAGATCTTGATCATTATCCTCAACAATTGTGGTGGAGATATTTTCACTGCTATCATTAGTGGTTGAATCATGATCATTGTCCTCAACAGTTATTTTTCTTTGATCAAGAAGGTCTTAGATGAGATTTTTGAGTCGAATACAATTTGATGTCTTATGATGATTTTCTATATGATACTCATAATAAGATCTACCCTTATTATAAGGGAATTTTATGATAGAGTTGAAAGCACTAACTTTTAAAAGAGTTATGAGTTTTGCATTAACTAGCTTGTTTAATGCAGATTCGATTAGCTCTCCCAAAGGAGTGTATTCACATTTTTTATCTTGTGAGATTTGTACTTGTTGAGATTGACCATGTGGTGATTGATCTCATAGATTTGGTGATAGGGCTCATTGTTGATGTTTTTGTTCTTGATATTGAAGATTATGTTCTTGATGTGGTTGGGACACAACTCAATGTTTTGATGACATGGTTCAACTAATGGGGGAGTGTGTAGATTTTAGGGTGGAGATGTCTCTTGGCACAATGAATCAACTATTTTGGTAAGTGAAGCAATTTTATGTCACAAAATTTGATCTTGTTTTTTATTTTGACCCCTTGATATAGTCTATTTGGTTGTTGGTTAAACATATTTGGAATATACACTTGTGGTATTTGTATGGGATCATGTACAAATTGATTTTGGACAATGTTCTGATTTGGGATGATGTTTAGATTTTACATTATAGTTTGACATTGAACATTGTTATGGTTGGGAATCACATTGCTTTGATTTAGGTAACCTTGATTTTGCATGGTGTTACCTTAACTTGGATCAATACATTGAGTTGTTAACATATTGTTTGGAATTTAAGCAACATTGGCATGATTCACAAAAATATCTATCCCATAGTTCATCAAGTGTGGATTTATATGTTCATGTTTGGTAAGCTTGTATTTGGTATATTCACATTTGGCATGTATTGATTTAGTGGGATAATGTTGTTTTGTTGAAGAATCGTGCATTGATCATTTGGTTGATAGATTTGTAGGTTTTGAATTTGATTTAAATCTACCATAGGGAAAGGTGTTCCAAAATTTAGATTGGGCATAATCATATTTGTTGTATCATTGAGGCTTGTAGGAGATAATGATCACATGCATGGATTGTATAAATGCGAGTTTTGATAATCAATTGATATTGCAAGGCTTTGATAGTTTGGTTGACTTAGATCACTCACGATGTATGAATCAAGTTTATATTCCATGTTTTTCTTGTGTTTTGACCTTGTTGATCTCTAAGGAATTTAGGATCAATGATGAGATGAAAGATGAAAGGATGAGTGATATGGGTGTTTGAACTTTTAAGAACTTTGGTCAGTACTAGACTTAGGTTTTGATTTTGTTTGTTTTGATTTAGATAATGAACTTTGTGAATCCCAAGATGGACATGTGATCTTTAGGATAAACTTGTTCAAAGGATTTCTAATTTAATTAAATGTATGAGAAAGGATGCATTCCCACACACCTAACTAAACTAGATGATTTTGATTTGGTTTAATGATATACCCAAGTCTATATAATGATGTTTCCAAAGCTCTAAAGTTGTTTGTGGGATGAGATGATAAATTTTTTGAATGGATGAAATGATTGATTTTGATCCAAAATGAGCCTTAGAAGGACTTGTTTACAAGACCAAGGTAGTAAAGAACATGATTTTCCCTAAGAGTACTTCAAACCAACAGATCAATGTTTGCTTAGAAGACCATAAGGCAAAAAAAAAAAAAACACGTGTGGGGTTCAATTGATTTCATCTTGATTAATGAATTGATTTTACCACATCCAATGTCTTTCTTAAGTTTCAAACTAAATGTCGATGTCTTAACTCCTTTTTTATTCCACAAGGTCCATTATGTGAAATTTAAAGAGTCAAGGCCATAGTTTCCCTAGGTTGACTTTGAAGAGAGAAAATTGAGATATGAGCCCAAGTATTTAAGAGCCTCTAAGGATAAAATACTTAGGGACAAGTTCTGTAATAATTGGAATCTTCAAAGGTATTCACTCTTTTCAAAGGGTTCAAAATTTTGATGATTGTTAAATGTTTGTTTCAATGTTTGAGAAACAAGCAATGTGTTTAACAGACTTGCAAAATGCACAATCCTAGGCTGAAGAGATATTACTAGCTGAGTCTCTACTTAGATTTCTGCAAACACTAAGAAAAAGAAAACAACTAGAGATTTGGCGACACTGGCTCCCCTCCATGACACACACTTCTCGGGACCACCAAATCTCAAATCATGAAGCTGAAGATCCTAAGGATTTTCTTGTTTCAACTTTGAATAGTAAAATGTGGGGCGGCTTCAAAATGATCATTCCTACATTAGCAAGCATAAAGGTTTTTTAGTCACTAACAATTGGTTCATAGTAAGGGCTTTCATTCAAGGTGGCCATACACAAGGCAAGATTAGCTCAAGATTATTTCAATCAAGAGGCCTCCTAGTCTCTTCCTAAGAAGATATTTTAATGTATCACATGGATACTAAGGGTGAAACTTGGTTAGTATGACACATTCGCACCTGTTGTTTATGACTTTCATCACAAACACATTTTTATATAGCGGCTTAAAACAACTTGGCTTTAACTTGCTACTACTTGGGTCATTTCCACCTTTCAAAGCAAGGTGGTAGGCCCTCAAAGGGTACACAAAATCAAGGAAGTACGTTTGCAGTTCAACCTCCTAGATCACATGAAGCGCAAGGAGGGAGCACACACAACACCTTTTCCTCACACTAGCATGGGGTTCATTTTAATCCAAATCAAAATATGCGGGTGATTATATAAAAATTTCAAAGGAATGCTTTTGATTCTCAAGATCACCAAGTGGAGCGAGAGAAGAGTATACACATTCAATGACAAGAATTGCAAACAACAAAACAAAGAAGGCACAAGTTATTTTTAATCTGCAAAGTAAAGGTGAGCTCATTTTAAGCACCAAAAACTGAGTGTGATTTTTTCTTGTTCAATTTTATCCCACATAACAATGTCTAGTAAATTTCTAAGTTCAATTTTAACCAACTTGAAAAGATCAAATCAATGGTTAATTTTAAACCCAAAATAGACCTAGTTGGTCTAAATAGAAAATGAAAGCATGAATGAATGCCCTAGGCTATTACAATAAGAATTTAAAAATTCTTTTTCAATTACAATGCCCACTTTTTCAACTCAAATATGCTTGTTAGTTGTTTTTCTAGATTTTTCCACGTTGCTACACCATAATATTGCACCTGCAATATTGATATAGAGAAACACATGGATAAATGTTCAAGAAAAATCTAAATATATGCAAATCATATATTCCCAAAGCTTTGAAATTTATATAAACAAGAACAAAGAGTTTACATTCCCATCTAATGCATTAATGGATAGTAAAGTTATTTTAAAAAAAAAACAAAGAATTTACAGTTTTATCTAATGCATTAATCGATATTATAGACAAAGCATAATGAACACGCTAGCCATCCAATGTTTTTAGCAGCTGCACTTCAAACCCGGTGGTATTTAATGCATTAACTATGCATTCATGGTGCAAAAATAAAAAAACCCGCCTCAAGAAAGATTTTGCTACCACAAAGATTTCCATAGTAAGAACAAGAGTAACTATGCCCAAATCTTGAAGTTTATTTGAATAACAAACAAAGAATTTACATTCCCATTTAGTCACAATTTTTTTTCTAGATGGCACTCATTAATTTATTTTGAGCATAAAGACTTGATGTGATAAATGAGTTATAAATTCAACCAGTCATATAAAGTGAGCACGCATATCTAGTAAAGTCTTTGTAATATAATTGAGCTAAAAAACGTATTGATTGTGAGTAACTTATTCCCTAGCATTCAGTCATTGATTGATGTGATAAATAAACAAAGCTACCACACATTAAATAAAGCTCTATGAATGCATTCAATCTTTACTGTGTGCTCATATATCTTTCATTTATCACTTCAATGAACTACAAAGCTTGATGTAATAAATGAGTGCATACTCAAAGTTTTGAAAAAAAAGAGACTTTAGTGTCCTATCTTAATGCATCAATCGATATTAAATAAAAAAAGAACAATGAGCACACATTCAATCAATTCATTAACTATGCACTCATGGATTATGTATCCCCTAGCCACTAGTGTTTTATCTATGATTTTTAATCGATCTATGCCATCATATTTTCCTAATTTTATTAAAGAAAAATAATTTATAGAGCTACTTATTGCTGCAACAAATATTTACACTATGAGAGTAAGGGTAACTAAGCACATAAAGCTTGAATTTTGTATGAACAAAAATAGAGACTGTACTTTCCTATCTAATGCATTAATCAGTAAAAAAATCCTAGGTCAAGAATGATGTTGCACCATAAAATATTTCCACAAGAAGGGTAATATTAACTGTGAGCCCAAAGCTTGAAGTTTTTATGAACAACAACAAAGACTTTAGATTTCCATCTACTACATTAATCGATGTTTAAATAAAGAAAGCACAATGACAGCTAGCCATTTAATGCATTAACTATGCATTCATGGGTTTTGCACCTCCCAGGCACTAGTTTTTATCTATGATTTCCACAATAAATAGCGCACTAGCAAAGATTTCATAGTAAGAGTAAGAGTAAAACAACTCGCAAAGCTTGAAGTTAAATGAATAGAAACAAAAACTTTACATCCCTATCTAATGCATTAATCGATATTATGTTTCCATCAAATGATCAATAACAAATTTTGACAGTAAGAGTAACAGAGTGGCCAAAGCTTAGAGTTTATATGAACAAAAAGAAAGACTTTATAGTCCCATCTATTGCATGTGCCTGAAGCTTGAAGTATATATCAATAGAGACAGACTTTGCATCCCTATCTATTGCATGTGCTTGAAGCTTGAAGTATATATCAATAGAGACATACTTTGCATCCCTATATATTGCATGAATTGATCTTATATAAACATAGAAAAAGACTTTATAGTCCTATTTAATGCATGAAACAATATTAAATAAATAGAAACAAAGACTTCGCATTCTTGTCTAATGCATGAAACGAAGGTGAACAAAAACAAAGACTTTATATTCCCGCCCCACAGTGGGTGCCAAAATGTAAACACTAAACCTGCACTTGCTCAAAGATTGACAAATATTAGAATTGTTAGTCCATTTAAGCAAACCAAATAAAGCATTCCTATGAGATACTTGATCATGCTAAAATTGTAAACAAGATAATAATTAAACAAAGAACCAAAATGAAAGCATATAAAGCATATTCAAACTCTATCCCATAGTGGGAGTGGTGCTCCTTTGATGTGGAAAGAATGCCCTTTCCCACGCCCTTCGATAATCTTCCAAGATGTGATGAAGTCCAATTGCCCTCAAAGATA